>NJDC01001493.1:45385-62004 GCA_002245475.1 Calephelis virginiensis
TAGTTTATGCTAAAACAAAAAAAAAAACGATTACAAGTATAAGTGTTTCTTTTTTTAAAAATCATATACTTAATCAAAAATAAAATACTTAAGTGTTACCATACGAAAATAATAGAAAATAGCAAAAATACGATGGTACTAATCCGAGCGACTCTACCCATTTATTTTGAATGATTGAAGTAATGAAATAATCGAGTATAAATCAGGAATTCGAGAAGTTCAAGTTCGATCCCAGACGGGAATCATTTGTGAGATAAACATTGATATCAACTTATTGAGTGATTAAGTTTTACTGAGTGTTTATTAAGTTTATATTGGTATTTATTTATGTATTTCAATGTATTAATCACGTTGACTAGCACAAGTATGTAGACATGACACAAGTATGTAGGTTGGTTACTTTAGAGCTAGATCCATATAGTAATAGTCCCGTGTTCCATTTCCATTTTGTCATTTTCTTCTAAATTTATACTCCTAGTAACAAGCAATAGAAATATTTAAAAAAAAATAGTCAGAGGTAAGAATAAAAACGTCTGACAATAATAACGGTGATATTTTATCACATGTAATAGAATTCTAAATCAAACTTTAAAGGGAACAAAAGTCAGGTATTTTTTATTAATTTAAAGGCCTTTTGTGGCAAAGATTACCAAACATTGCCGACAAATATTTGCAACAAAATGAGTGCATAGCCACAGGAATCCAGTAGACAATGCAGTCTTTGACCAACTCTGTCATAAATGCATGATTTACGCAATTATATTGCAAAGGAGACAATAAATTATATTGTTGTTCACTCCTCTATAGAAATTTACTGCAACTCCTTTGTATCTCACTATGACACTGAATTTCAGACTTTAAGAACATGAACTTAAAGAAAATAATCTATTTATAATTTCTGGCATTTAAAACTATTTATAGGTTAAGGTTTTAGTGTCCACCACTTGATTATTCACAGATATTGTATTTTACCACCCGCTAACATGAGGTAAAGGTAAAAATCCACTGATTAATTTACAACACTTATTCTTTGGAATTTGCATTTGCAGGTAAATTGTGGGGGGCTTTGAAACCGCTCTGAAACGTGACCGTTAGCGTTGCTAGATTGAACAGCGGGAGGATTTATTTGAATTGTGCAAGTTATAATATGCTTACTGACTTTTTTCACAGGGAGCTTTGGCGCCATCGAGAGAAAAGATGGTCGAAGTTTTTTCATAATTATTGAATTTCGTGTTAATATTAAGTGAAATTCGTCAATTTTGTACAATTTTGTTCAGTGAAAGTGCACAAATGAAATAATCGTGAAGAAATTATCGTATCGTATATTTTCTCGTTGCCGCCAAATCTCATTACATGAGCTTGTGTAAAAAGGCCACGCTTTACCCAAGAGCCTGACATGACTTACTGACGACTGATGACTGATGACTAATTATAATTGATATAAAATTTGATGCAAATTTCTACTTCACTAATGGCAAAATACTAACGAGATTGCCAAAACCTAAAGAAAGAAAGAAAAAGACTTTTTTATAATTTGCATAAAACTAGGTACTTATTTCGCCAATGTATCTTCACGCCCATATCCCGGAAGAGGAAGGTAGAGGCATAACCAGGGAACTCACGACTAGCCTATTAACCGTCCCACAATGTGATATGTGACAAGCCTATCGCCAACTGGACACATATCCCGAGCAATATTACTTTTCTCGCAACGTATTTTTATTTTAGCACTTGCCCTGTGTTTGGGATAAATTTCTACCCGCGTCAACGGGTTCGAAAGGAATTAAAAATTTCGCCATGGGACTTGAATCCTCAGTAGCTTAATTGGTTAGAGCATTCGTCGACTTGAGACGAAAAATTACAGGTTCAAATCCTGTCTAGGGCGAAATTTTTTCTTTCTATAAAAATTATAGAATATTACTTTTATTAGGAAATTGGAAAAACTACATTTTCTATTTGTTGCTCGACCCGGGAATCGAACCCGGGACCTCCATAAGTCATGTCCAACATCTGGACCGCTAGACTACAGAAGCAATACTTATTTCATCTATTGAATTGAAAACCGAGTTTGATAAAACTAAAAAGTATCTTCACGCCCATATCCCTGAAGAGGTAGGCAGAGGCACAACCAGGGTACCCACGACTAGCCGAAGATACTAAGTCCCACAATGTGATAGGTGGCAAGCCTACCGCCAACCGGGCACATATCCTATCCCGAGCATTATTTATAATTATTAGAAAATTGGAAAAAACCCAATTTTCTTTTGTTGCCCGACCTGGGACTCGAACCCGGGACCTCATGCAGTCAAGTCCAACAACTGAACCGCTAGACCACAGAGGCGATAAAACTTAATTCAGTGTAAACAAGTTCAATTATCAGTTTTATTTATTCATAAGCTACTGCAATGAAAGTTAACAAAATTCTTATTTCTTGAATATTTACTTACTATTTAAAACATTTTGATAATAAAATATTCACATTTGTTTACATTAATCAACACTTCTTTGAATAAAAAAAAATTAAATTAAAATTGTCATTCTTTTTAATGATATTGGAAGGCAAACAAGCAGACGGATTTCCCGATGGTAAGAAATTCACGCCGCCTAGAGACACCGAAGGTGGAAATGGCGCGTTGTAAATCTTAGGCCGGGATGTTAGACCTCGAGCAAAAGTGAGTTTACCGGCTACCTTACCTTCCGAAAATACATGATTGATACTCTTGACAACTGACTAAATACGTTTTTACGTTAATAAGGAATTCAAAGTTGCAAATATCGAGTAACGTTTGACATTTTTTGGTGGCTTAACGATTTTAAAACATTTACAGAAAAATATGGAAATTTAGTAATTAGCATCTTAAAGTCGTGTTAGTCGGCTAAACCGATTAGGCAGAAAACTGACGAGAAGGTAGCTTAGGGACACTGGGCACATTTTATCCCGTACAACTCCGAAGAAACTAGAAAAACAACATTTTCATTTTTTTCCATACAAACAGAACGAGAGGAACGAATTTCGCCGGAAAAGCGGGTACAATATATTATGCAAATACTGTTATAACTTAAAAACAACAAATAAGTAGCTCATATATATTAATTATGATTACTTATTATATAATTCATACTCATACTCAACTATCGCGGTCAGGCGTCGCACTTAGCTTCTCGGGTTCGATTCCCGGGTCAGCAAAAAAAAACATATGATAATTCAATTTCCCAAGAAAAAACAGTGTTGCCGAGACTGAATATGTGCCCAGTTGCTGGTCTAGACGAATGTAAACTAATGCGTACAACCAGTGTTTGCAACCGTCTACAACCCCAATTATACACAAAATTCCTCATGATTGTGTTATACCCTCGCGAATATTTTGGTTCAGTCCATGATTAGGAATTCAGCAAATCATTATTCTACAACAAAACCGCCAACATGACAGACATGTTAAGTCGACACGCGTGACCAATAGTTCCATACTACCTAATATCCTGTCTGCCATCGCTTTTCTAAGCACTAGTGTAGAATACCAACAAGTTTTTTATGAAGAGGTTTTAACGACCTCATAACCATATTCGGAGTAACACCTAATGCGTATGCGTAATACTATTGAACGTACCTATGAAGAAAGTATAAGCAAAATATACTTCCTACTAAGTGCTGTATCTTCACGCCCATATCCCCGAAGAGGTAGGCAGAGGCACAACCCACCCACGACTAGCCGAAGACACTAAGTCCCACAATGTGGTAGGTGGCAAGCCTATCGTCAACCGGGCACATATCCAATCTCGAGCAATATTTTTTTATTAGAAAATTGGAAAAAAAACATTTTATTTTTGTTACCCGACCCGGGATTCGAACCCGGAACGTCATAAACTCAAGTCCGACACCTGGACCGTTAGACTACATAGGCGACTAAGTGCTGTAATTTTGTTTGTATCATCACGCCCGTCTCACCGAGAACGTAGGTAGAAGTAAAACCTACGGTAAGTAGATTTTAGTCCCACAATGCAATAGGTAGCGAATTATCGCCAACTGGATTTATTGAATACCGGGAAAATTAGAAAATTTAAAAACATCTCTTGAAACACCTTATTTTTTCACTTGTTAATATTCGACGCATTTTTTCATACTAACATCCCGTATTCGAGACTGTGACGCTCCTGGAACATTCATGGCATCTATAGGCCACGGTTTTCTTTTATCATCAGGAGAAACGTGGGCTTATGCGCTGACTGATTTGCCAAACAAAATGGTAAGTGATCTTCATTGCCCATGAACATCTTTAATACCAGGAGTCTCGTAGATGCGTTGCCGTCTTTTTAGATTTATTTAATTTTTTTATGATATTGAAAGTCAAAAAAGCAGACGGATTTCCTGATGGTAAGCAATTCGAGCAGCCTAGAGACACCAAAAATGGTAATGATACACTGTCAACCTCAGGCCGGTATGTTAGGCCTTAAGAAAAAGTTAGTTTACCGGCTACTTATCCTCTGAACCGGAACACGTGAACGGCAAGCACTAACGTTATGGCGGCACTGGCGTTACAAACTGCCTCATAGGAAAGCGGATGGTCTATTCTGCAAAGGAGCCCGGACAAACACGGGGCAAATACAGAAGCTAATATTTTTGCCATTATAAACTAAATTTTGGTTTGCCCAAGCGCTTATTTTGCCTATAATTAACAATTGTGGAGTCTGTTATACGGAAGAGTCTTATCACAGCTTAGTCTGGTATTGCCTTCTTTAAAATCAGTAGATCAGTCTTTTTTGCCTTCTAAGCCCAAAAAATACGAGTCTAAATAACAACAAATATCCCTGGACAAGTTCATCATCATCATAAGCCGGCTGCTGGACATAGGCCACCCCCAAAGAGCGCCACAAGTCAAACAAATTAAATCTAACTCCGAAGTAAACAGAAATTATAAGCTTGTGTTATAATTGCGTAAGTCAATGATTCTGATGTATATATAAATACTTAAATATATTGCAGAATAAAAATAAAAAAAAAACCCTAAAAATATGTTTATTGATTACGATTCGTTTTATTATGTTCTGTTTTTGTATGTTCCAATGATGAACTTGTCTTCATGAGGTCCCAGTTACTATTCAAGGATCGGGAAACAAAAATGTGGTTTTCAATTTATTTATAAAAGCAACGTTGTCTGGATTGTATTAGTTCCCGCTTTGCAATGACATTGTCGGACTTAGTAACTTTGGATAGTCTTGGCTTTCCTAATTGTAACTCTCCCTTACTCTTATGGGATATGGGCGTGAAGATACTTATACTTTTATTTTGTTCTAAAGTATCAGGCTGCATCTATATTATAACAAAAATCGAAGTTTATATTAAACGTAGCACATTTCATAACATACTACAGTACTACTATTTAAATTATGTGCTTCGGCTTTACAATTTTTACTCTTTGTACACTTTATACTTTTATTTTTAAATTGGCTGACCTAATCTAAATTTAAGCGAAATGATTAATTGTGTAATAACAACTCTAAATACATATATCTTTAAAATATATTCGAATTTCCGAAGCTTGACGAATACAGCCGAAGCGCATAGTTTAAATAGTACTACTATACGATAGAATTGATGTATCATTTTCAAATATGCTCCATTGTTTGCAGACGATAACAACGATGACGTCATTGTAGGCGCCGGAATAGTAGGTTTAATTAATAGTCCGTGTGGGCTCTGAGCAAACGTGACCGATCAGCTATCAATATCAATCGGTAGCCAGACCTAAGTGCTTTGCCTACCGCAGACAGCGAATATTTGCAACGACTCGTAACCACTCCTAAATAGATAAAAATTACGTAATGCTACACGTAGCACTGATTTCAAAGCACACGTATACCTTCGCCTTTGTGGTTTAGGGGTATGTACTGGACGGACTGGCTGACTTAAGGTCCCGCGTTCGATCCCTGTGTCGGACAGCAAAAAGAAATTGTGTTTTTGCAATTTTCTATTACAAACAACATTGCCTCTTTACATCGCTCGCTGACTGTAGTTAATACTACAAAGAGTGGGATGGAAAGAAAGTCTTGGTGTTAAAAAAAATGCTCCGCTCGTTCGAACATGCAGAAAGAATAATGATAAATAATAATATAATAAATAAATATCCCTAGACAAGACACACAAATTGAATCTAACCCCAAAGTGAGCAAATTATATGCTTGTGTTATGGGTGTTAGTCAACGATACTAATACATAGATAGATATTCTTAAATAGATACCAGAATATATTTAATAAACACCCAGACCCGGAAATGCAGACATCTAAATGTTCATCACACAAATGCCTGCCCCCGTCGGGAGTCGAACCCGAGCCTCGCGGTTGGTCGATGTAGTTAGGCGTGTACGCTAGCCACTCGACCAACGAGGCGGTCATAATAATAAGACATAATAGATTGAATAAGTAGAAATACAATGCGATTGTGGATGGATGTATGGATGTAGGTACTAGGCGAGACTTAGATTGACGTTCCACGATCAAATTGCTAGGGTGTTCCGAAACCGGCTTGTTTGTATAGAAAGGGTAATGAATGCGGAGGAAACTAGGCAGGTCTGTAAGGATCGCGAGGTTTGACATTCGATACTCTCTGCCTAGCACTAAGGGACTTGGCGTGAAGATAAGTATGTATGTTTGTAAAAACTTTGCCCGGGATCGAACATGTGGCCGGTTGGTGATAGGCTTGACGCCTTTCACATTATCGGACTTGGTGTCTTTTGCTAGTCGTGGGTGCCCTGGTTGTATCTCTTGCTAGGTCTATATTAAACCTTTGAAGTTATACTGTTACGTAAAAATAAAGTGATGATATTCGTCAGAAAGAAGTAAGATAGTCACGAAAACTGATTTTATTTTCCCCGTGTTGGTCCGGGCTCATTTGCAGAATAGACCATCTACCTTCCTGTCAGGCAGCTTGTAAAAGACGAGCATAGGCTTACCGTCACTAACGCCGTGACATCTGACTAGGTGGTAGAGTTTCGCAGCGACTCGCCCGAATTTATACCGCTACATTATCTATTCCAGTCACCATAACGTCAGCACTTGCCGTTGAAGTGTTCCGGTTCAGAGTATAAGGTAGCCGGTTCTTTGAATATTTCTCGAGGCCTAACATTTCGTTGTTTACCTTCCACATCCAAAACAATACCTACTCTACGAACTTGGTTATGAAAAATGTCTGTCTTATTTTGTAAGTATGTTTATTCGGGTGAAAATTTGCAAATCAATTTTAAAGCAGTTGTTCTCGACCCATTGAAATATTTTTGTTAACACACACGCTTATAGTAGGTATCAATTTAAATTATGCGCTTCGGCTCTACACTTTCAACTCTTTTTACACTTTATACTTTTATTATTGAATTGGCTGACCTAAACTAAATTTAAGCGAAATGATTGATTTTGTGTAATAACAACATTATATAGATATCTGTTAAATACATTCGGATTTCTGAATCTTGACGAATGTAGCCGAAGCGCATAATTTAAATAGTACTACTGTAACTTAAACAACAATGATAATATGTTACATTATATGTCACGTTAATATAAAGGTGTTGATATGATGACGGAGGCAGAAGGTGGGAACCATAGGTAGGAAGATTCATGACATTACCCTACAGTGCTGGGACTTATTTGATACGTCTTGAATAGTGCTTCTAAAGTCTACTGCAGGGAGTACCTTTTAGAAATAAACGCCTGTCACAAAAATGTATTTTTTTGTCATAAGCTTATTATACCACTTAGTACCACTAATAAAACAATGGATGATTTTTTTGTTGAAGACAATGAAACTTACAACAAAGTAACTCTAAATAAGTATTATCTAAATTATAAGTTTATATCTTGTAGTCTCTGTGGTTTAGCGGTCCGGTTTCGGACTTGATTTCTTGAGGTCTCTTGTTCGATTCCCGGGTCGGGCAACAAAAAAATACAAAGTGTACATTTCCAATTCTCTATTTAAAATGTGCCTGGTTGGCGATGCATAGGCACCTTGTGGGACTTAGAGTCTTCGTCTAGTCACGGGTGCCTTGGTTGTGCCTCTGTCTACTTCTTGGGGCATATGGGCATAAATATACTTTTTTCTTGTATTCTTGTATCTTGTAGTAAACAAAATGCGGTCATATCATCAAGCAAAGCGAGCTCTACCAGACACCCCTTTTTTTTTAGGAAACTATATAAACAAAGATTCAGTAGACAAAGAGATACCAAAACCAGGTAAAAAAAGATATATTTCAAAAAAGGAAAAAGAAAAATGAAATCAATATAAATGAAAAACTAGAATGAACAAGACACATTATATTCTGCTATATTTTTTTAACAGAATCTATCTGTACGAATCTATACCTGTAATGTTTAAATTGTATCATATTTTATTATAAACACAATACTAAAACACATTATGAGAACTTTCCACATAAGCTTTAATTAAATAAAATTGAAATGAAAACGCCAAATGGATTTTACGTGCTTTCATTAATGGTTCGTTCAGTATTATTTTCCAACATTTATTATTGTGCGTAATGCGTACAGTAATAATTCATGTCATGTTTCGTAAAACCTACTTAAACGGTATTATTATTAAGTTGGCAATATATGGCAGCACATACTGTTGAGACTGAATCACTGTCGGGGTACATATTGGTAGCACTGTAATTAGCTAATGCTGTTACTTAGCAATGACGTGTTTGTTTTAAGAAAACCCAGCGAATTTCTAAAAACCGCGTGGCTAGCAACAAATACAAAATGGTTTTTGGCGTGATAAAGAGAAAAGATGGACGTAGTTTTCCATAATCATTTAACCGCACACATATAAAGTCAATTTTGTGGCATCATACTAATGTTATAAATGCAAAAGTTTGTATGATTGTTTTTTTGTTTGTTACTCCTTAATAAGCACATGACAATTAATTAAGCATAAACTGCTTAATCAATTGTCATGAAATTTGGCACACACAGAGGTAATTTGGATTAACACAGGATAGTTTCTACCTCGAGAAAACGTTTCGTAGGATCATTAACTGCATGGGCAATGCAGCGGGCAACAACTAGTTTTGTATAATTTCAATCAACTTTAAAAAAGGAAGTTATATGTTCATCATTACCAAAGCGGTGGTAGTAATCAAAAAATTATATGATTGGAGGATATTCATGAGTGATTTTTTTTAGGACATTTAAAAAGACCAATCAAAACATTATTACCACAAATCGATACAAAACAGCATTGATCTGTGTTCCAAACTATTTTAATCGCGAAATGATTTTTGCGAACGTCAAATAATACAAAAATAATACAAAAAGAATTAATTTTCCCTCCAGCCTCCATTTAGGAACATGACACTGTCGTTATGGCATCAGAAATCGATAATATGACGGATCCCTACCCAGGCAAGTTTCTGCACAGCTCTCTGCCACCAGTAGTTTTGTTAGTAATGACCCATTTGATACATCTCCTACACCTCCATGTCAATGACTCCACGGCAATGGAGGCAGATGGTCAGGTGACACTAACCAACCCGGTGAAAGCTGTTTTTGTGTTGTGTATTGTCATGAAAATTTTTATGAGATAACAATATTTAAAGGTACTTACAATCTAGCCTACGTGTTATCACAATATGTGAAGTAGGAACGAAGAACTACCTTCATTTCTTTTTCCATTATCTTTTTTTCATTATCCATACACACGCCGGCATAAAATTGGAAAAGCAAGCATCGTGATGTTTGGACGCTTTCGATATTCTCTATAATCCCGCAAGGGATCTGGCATGAAGTAATCTAGTGCCAACATTACAATAAAGTTCTTGTCTTTTCATTTTAACTATAGATACCTCTGACTTAATACTGTTGTAAAGCACAAAATTTAAAAACATATTTAATGTGCATATTTTTTGTTTAATGAATTTTTTTTATGATATTATAAATTAAAAAAAAAACAAAATAAATATTTATTTCTATTCACCAAAAAATCCTAAACATTTCATTTTAAAATTTATGTAAACATTTTCCAAGCTACAAATGCTTTAAAAGACGTTGGGCCATTTGTTTTTGCAGTAAGCATAATCCTGGCTTTTCAGCTATTTTATCAATGGCTAATAGCAGTACGCTTACATTCAAATCAAATGTGACATTTGGTACTCGCTTTTCTCTATCTACTCCATAAGGGGCTTGGTTTTAGGATAAGCAAGTGAATAAAAAAAGTATTTAAAAATGTTACACTTCACAAACTATATTATTGTAAAATAAATTTTCCCCAGAATCAGTCTAAGTACGTTGAGTAGAATAGACAGTTTGCTACTCTGCCTGGCAGCTCGTAAGAACCGAGCATAGGCATATATGAAAAATATTTTTTTGGGCAATAAGTGTGTTAAAAAGATGTTACAAAATTATTAAGGCATTTCAACTTATTCTACAACCATATGTGGCGTATAAATATTTGGGTAATTGTAAACAAGACCATCGGTGGTAGAATAGTAGCTGTATGCTCAGATACCGACTCTGACATTTTGGATCCCAAATTTAGGCTAATCGATATACTTGTACAAAATATCTAAAACCTACCTGAAAAGCATTGAAACACCTAATCTATTTATTATACTTATAGAGACGATTGTCTCTTACTACAAAAAGCCTGCTTGTTCACTTTCCTACTTAAAAAACATGTTGTTACAAAGTACCAGTAGAATAAACTCACATGTAAAAAATCTCATTTTAATTTTCACATTAGTCACTTAATAACTCTAGAACATTCATTTGGTGACCGCGTAATTTTTTACGAGAGAAACACAGCAATGCGGTACGTTTTGCAGAAAAAAAAAGAAAGATGAGAATAAACAGACGACGGGAACGGCGCGAGAGCGCTCGAATTTTGAATACAAATGTAAATTAGTATCTCCACTAATTACCTCAGGAGACACGTCCAGAGCTATGCGTCTTACAGGCTTACGGAGGACGTTAAATTTTTTACAACGACCCGCTGAATCGCTCTCCCGTTTTCTCATTAGCTGCAAATCAAAGCGTAATTTGTTGACTTTGAACGTGACCATAATGCTTTAAGAAATATTGATAACCAAATTTCTTAAAAAGTAATAGTATCTTTACGCCAAAGAGGAAGACGCGAAGAGGAAGATAATGTGGAACGTGGAAATCCGTTTACATATGAAATCCCGGCTAACGTTTTTATTATTATAAAATTGAAAAGACACATTTTCCTCGACTCTCGACCTATACTCGACCCGGGAATATACCCGTTACCTTAAGAAGTTAAGACTGCTATACCACAAAGTCGATTTCATCATGAAATTATCCCTTATTTCATACATATTAATATTCTAAATGCAAAAGTTTGTCTGTCTTTCGGAAAGCGGCGTGTCAACGTATAGTAAAAGTCAATTTCCAATCTTGTTTTATTTCGTAAGTGAAAAAATAACAATACACTTCAAATACGTCAAAAATGCCTTAAAATTATATATTTTTGAAGTGAAAACTTTTTTTTGGAATAGGTAAAAACTTCTAAACTCGTGTCAGGACAAGTGATCTGATCGAAAATTCGCAAGACAGCGCAGGGCCCTTGCGTGAATGTTCGTGTTGTCATGTTTGTGTACGATAGCGCAATAAATGAATCTTGTATTCTACCACATAAATGATAGTACTTTCACACTAATAATTAAAGCAATTCGTGCAAAATTATTCCACAACCATTCCAAAATATCCAAAACACACAACGTTCATATTCAAGTTTTCACTCCTACCAGCACTCCCGGAGTTCAACCCGTCGCTTTTTTATATGTGTGGAGAGGCTAAATGATTTATCAATATCTGAATTCGTTCCTCTAATAGATACAATTTTTTTTAATGGAGGCAAAGCCATGGGCATCAACTAATTTTACTACCTATATTTTTCTAGTATATATTTAGAATTAAAACTATCTGTGGTCTAGCGGTCCGGTGTTGGACTTGACTTTACAAGGTCCCAGGTTCCAGCCCAGGCTCGGACAACAAAAAGGTACACTTTTTCAATTTTCTAATCAAAGCAATCTTGCCCGGGATTGGTCATGGGCTGTTTGGCTATAGATTTGCTACCTATCACAATGTGGGATTTAATGTATTCGGCTAGTTGTTAGTTCCCTGGTTTTGCCAATGCACACGCTTCGAAGATATGGGAATAAAGACACCTTTTTTATTCTTGTGTTTGTTATAAATTTAATAAAATATATCACGTATGTTTCAATTAGATATTTATTTTTTTTAATTGGCATTAGCATAACCAGTGGTTTTAAATAGCTCTATTTTAAGATTTCTTTATAAATTATTAAGTAGCAGCTTTCAATCACCGCTTCATATTATCTAATTTATATTTTTTTATAAATTATAGTAGGTGTACATGTTATTCCGATGTATAAACTATATTCCTGTAAAGCCAAATGTCATGACCCTTGCAAAGCTGCCCAGCTTCTTCTACACTCATAGCACTTCTCAGAATAACACGCCAGTTGTAGCGATTTTCGACTAAAAAAACATTGGATTTGAGCGATTGATCATGGAATGCCAACTTTAGTCTCCTCGGGTATTTACGTCCACATTCGCATTATACATCTATCTTTTCAACCCTTTAGCTGTCTTTTTCTCCACATGACTGAATAAACTGAGCAACAGCATGCTTTATTTTCTTTTATTTTCACACTAAAACTTTCTTTAAATCCCTTTCGCGGATCTCACTGTTGCGTATGTGGTTACGCCACAGATTTTACATAAGACTCATTTCTATCGCACTTATTCTAATTTAAAGCCTTTTCTGACATACCCAACTCTCGCTTCCATACAACAATGTTGGAATAAATACTGAATTATGCAAAGTTACTCTCGTATTCTGACTCATAGCCTCATTTTGAAACCATGTACTAACTTACGTCACAGATTAAACATACTTATGTTATGGCGTAAAAAAATCACATTTGTGGGGCAGTGTTCCGGTGTTGAATTAAACTTCACGAGATTCCGTGGCTAATTCCGGACTACAAAAACAATGTGTTTTAGCTGTCTAATGAAAACAACGTTACCCGGAATTAAATAAGTGGTTAGCGATGTGTCGCCTCGTATCAAATTGTAGGGCAGTGTCTTCGGCTAGTCGAGGTTTTCGCTATTACAACAAGGGCTAGAACTCTATCTCAAACTCTTCAAGGATATGGGTATGAAGATACTTTTAATGTGTAGGTATAATATGAGTGTTTGACTTATTAACCGCCTCGTATGTCGAGTGGCTAGCGTATACGCCTAACTACACTGATCAACCGCGAAGCTCGGGTTCGATTCCAGACTGGGGCAAGCATTTGTGTGATGAACATTTAGATGTCTGCATTTCCGGGTCTGGGTGTTTATTAAATTAATTATGGTATCTATTTATGTTTTTCTATTTATTAGTGTCGTTGACTAACACCCATAACACAAGCATATAAATTGCTTACTTTGGGGTTAGATTCAATTCTTGTAACTTGTCCAGAAATATTTTATTTATAAAAAAATCTTACCTTTCTGTTAAAAAACTTCTAAATTTAAATTCGAAAAAAAGAAAAAAAATTGCTTTAGTAGAAATAGTCTGACGTAAAAACATATTGTTTGTATCTAATTTGGTTATATATATGAGTGAATATAGAAAATTCGCTCTCAATATTATTTACTGTCCACACACATATATTATATCTAATAACATTAAGTTTTAAAATACTATGACAAGTTATACATGATGTCTAGTCTTGGAATTGTTGTTTATGCTATCTGTCGATTATGCAAATCGGTATACATAATATTTGTTATTTATGACAAAGGTGTGTACCCTATTACCCAAAATGTTAACCTCCATGCACTTTAAGCGATGTTGAAATAAGTTACCAAGTCTTGTTTTGCAATTCTAATAATACATTTAAACCCACGGTTGTACAGTGGACATGTCTTTCCGTTATCCACTATCATGGGTAAGTATTTCATGAAGAGATTGCAGCGGTTTACATAATAAGTTGTACCTAAATCTGGAGCATTTTTAAGCAAATCCTTAAAGCTGGAGTAAGCTGGAGTAAGCAATTTGATTTTATGCTTTTTTTTAATTTGTTGATTACTTTTGGCAATGACTTACTGACTTACTAATACTAAAACAAAATAACTTTGTTAACAACTAACAGATTTTAATGTTTATTTTTTGGGAAGGTAGATTATGATTCTGAGGTGGTTCCATACAATCTTGATCACGATCTAACAAATAAATTATTAAAAACACAAGTCTGGTATTTACAAACTTCGTGTGGAACCATCTCGGATCCATTAGCTACCTTTTTTAACGGCTTTTATAAAACATACAGCAACATAAAGCACCTCGCTTTATGTTCGACTTTTATAGGTATTTTTTATGTACTTATCATAATCGATTGTGCTGTTATTTTTCAATTGATTTTAAAAAATCATTCTTAATTTAAAAGAGCGTGATTCTGAAATGATTCGATTGCCACCATGCTTAGATCTGATGCTAGAAACACGAGAAAAAGAGACTTTTTGTGCACGTAGGTGATTTAGTTATTGAAGTAGAAGTCGGTTTTTTGAAGTTTTGCTGCGTTTAAATTATTAACAAAAATCTAGTGAATCGAGATATGCCAACATGAATAAATAAATTATACTGAACTATAAAAAATACATGATTCTTATTTTTAAATGAAGAAACACTGTACTAATCCTGCTTAGCTAAGTAGTTTCAGTTTTAGCAATGATGGATGCTATTATAAGCGGAACCGGTAGGCAGTTCATACAATAATAAACTATAAATGATGCGTAAACGGTACAAGCGTTTCTTCATTTAAAAATATTAATATTTGAAAGTTTTACCAAGATCCGACGATAGAACATATCAATTATAGAAATACAAAAACTGAATCTTACCCCAAAGTAAGCAAATTTGATTCCTATGTCAGTCAACAGAAATACAAGAATAAATTTATTAAATATAATCAGACCCGGGTAATACAGACATGCCACTTTCGGAAGTCGAAGACGAGTCTCACGGTTGGTCAGTAATTTAGACGTGTACCTACGCTAACCCTTTGACCATTTAAAAAAAACTGTTATAGTGTTAAAAAACTGGAGTCTAGTTTTTGCAATTTACTTAAAAACTATTTTGGTCGCTGAAATTGGTGCTCATTTTGTTAATGTTTATGTACATTTTAAATTGTGTTTTTTTTTTTAGAATCACTACATAGTACAAAACAAAGTCAATTTCCGCTGCCTGTCCCTAGTTATTCTTAGATCTTTAAAACTACGCAACGGATTTTGATACGGTTTTTTAATAGAGTAATTTAAAAGGAAGGTTCAGATGTATAATAAAATAACAAAGAGGTTTTTCCAATCGGGAGAATTTGGGATGAGCTGCTCGTTATTTATTTTATAAAATTTTCAAGTAGGTCATTGTGTCAAGGCATAATTTCTAAGAAAACTATATCTATATACGTACCATTGTATATATTTATTTTTAAAAAAGTGTGTCGTAACTTGAGACCACTTAAACTAATTAGGCAAAATAAATCGATGGCTATGTGTCAAATGTGAACAATCTTAAGACTAATTATTGCGATATTTCTCTCTCTCTCTCTCTCTTTACTTGAAACAAAAGAGATAGATATAAACACTAAAACAAATGGAAAACAGCATGGGGTCAACCATGTCGCGATTAAGGTTCCCCTATACAGGTTGTTCCAAATTACTGGACGATCATGAAAGAATCGTAGGAATCCGAATGACAAATACGTCGGGTGAATTTGACATTACACTGCGTCATTATTCAATTAAATCAATAATTGTTGATTCGCGTTCCTAAGACTAAAATGAAAGCGGTGTCCAGTGGACTAAATAAGATAACAGCAGGTTTTGGCCAAATATTTCCTCAGCATACATACAATCACGTTACTTGAAAGATACCGTCGCTTTGACAAAAAGTTCAAACTCATGCGATTCGACCTCTTTCATTGTAAATTGTTAATTAAGGATTTTGACCACTCGACAGTCGTTGGTGGTCGCTAGTATCTTCTCACTCGTTGTAGCAATATGTTGGGCGTAAAAAGCAAATACAGTGTGTACATTAAAAAAATCTCGCCAAGTAATAAAATATATTTAAAATTACCAAGTACAGACACATTAAGATGTGAGTAAAATTACCATATTTAGTAGCATATTTACAAAGTGTGAAATTAATAAGTCGTCGTCCGAATCATGTAAATGTCCCTCCCGACAGCAGGGCCGTCGGAAGTTTTATAAAATGTTCTCATCTTTTTGCTCGCACACAATTTGCATGTTCCGTTTGAGGGATGATGTACTGGGAAATTATGCACTAGAAACTTATTTATTAGGTTTGCGATGGTAGTTAGAATGGCTAAGTGAGTGAATTTGTAATGTTTTTTAATTACTAAAGCATTTTTTGTTAAATTGTGTTAATTTACACTATCAAATGGGTCGTGAAATATTTGTTGTTATTTTATTACTTAAAATCTTAAAAACATTAAAAACTGACATGACATATTGCAAACAATGTTCTTTTGCTTTCTTTTTTTAAACGATTTTGAAAAAAGTTTATTATAGATTATT
>NJDC01001493.1:62223-75178 GCA_002245475.1 Calephelis virginiensis
TAGGAAATTATGCACTAGAAACTTATTTATTACGTTTGCGATGGTAGTTAGAATGGCTAAGTGAGTGAATTTGTAATGTTTTTTAATTACTAAAGCATTTTTTGTTAAATTGTGTTAATTTACATTATCAAATGGGTCGTGAAATATTTGTTGTTATTTTATTACTTAAAATCTTAAAAACATTAAAAACTGACATGACATATTGCAAACAATGTTCTTTTACTTTCTTTTTTAAACGATTTTGAAAAAGGTTTGACTCCTATTTATTATAGATTTCATTATTTTTTTTATCTAGAAGAACGTACTTTTGAGGTGGCTTCATTGCTATTATTTATAGATCTGATAATCGAACCCCAGTGAAATCGAGGAAAATACTTAAATATTGTGTACCTATTGTTTTACTTATTGAAACTGAAGTCGATATTTTATGGATTTTAGTCTTAATTATTTTTTTGTCAAAATTAATTTAAATTATCAATTGCCCAGAAATTTCTGTAAATTTTAAGGAAATAAAATATTTCGCTCTAGACAAAATTTAGTAGGTACTCCTAATACGTACATTTAATTTTATTTTATTTAGGTAACTAAGTACATGCTGTAAGCACCTACTATAATATAGAGTTATGTTATTTATTTATTTTAAATACTGGATTAGAAAAATACATAGTTATTTTTTTTAAATTGTATTATCATGTTCTTTAAATATGTCTAAATACTAATTTATACTTACCACGAGACTTTTTATTGGTGAGTCCGACTTACTTATGGCCACTTAATTTAAGCCTCCATATACATTCAATCACGTATCTTCAGGCCAAGTCGCTTGCTGGGTAGGCAGGTAGTATCAAATGCTAAATCTCACTGTCGTTGCCGACATTTCTGAACGTTTTTAAAACTTACATATTAGCTTTGTTATTAATAAAACTGTATAAGAGTGGACAACACAATTTCTGTACAATAAAGTTTTTTTTTTGCGGGAGTCAAAAAATGGGCAGCAGATCAATATTTTAATAATTATAGATTTTTTTTAGTTTAGTCTAGAACTCGACCTCAATTTATGCCGAGTAGTAGGTATATAGAACCGATCGTAAAGAAAATTGACTTGCAATTACTTACTTTGTGTTTCGAGGCTGATTAAAGCAGTTTCCATAGTATAAGGGTAAAAGTCAAAATATAAATTGGAATAAATTCATTAAAGCGTAGTCCGATTTCATTTTTTTTGAAGTTGGCTTTACAGTTTTGAAAAGTCATTAATTTTGAATTTTAGAGGGAAGATTGCATGAGTTAAAAACATTTACTAACATGACATCGTCAAAATCACGAACGCAGTCGCGGGTATAGCTAGTCGTAAATAAGTTAACACAATCAAAGCACTTGATTCATATAAATCAAGTATTGTTTATTTTACATCGTAACAAATATATTCACTCGTACAATTTAATATGAAGCAAGCTATTCTCCATTGCAGTACATAAATTACTATGTACAGAGAATCTTAATAAAGCGGCTTTGTCTTTGTAATAAATGATGTAACAAAATAACAACTGAATACTTGATGGACCAAAGCTATAAAGGTAGTGATTCATTTTACTTTAATATTTACAATGTATTAACCAAATTTAAAATAAAATGGCAGAGATTCTTGTTGAAACTATTTTTTATAAACGACTTCGAACAAAGGTTAGGTAGGCTTTTTTATGTGTGCTAATCGATTTCTATACTTTTTTGTTTAATTTAATTTTAATAAACTTTTATACTTTTTATGTGCGTTACTCGATTTCTTCGTTACTTTTAAATGGATTACAAAAGTAGTCCTTTTTTTATTTTTTCGTTTCATTGCTTAATTTAGTTGGCTCTCATTGGTTTAGCTAGGACTTTATTAACTTGATATGATCAAGTCTAGATCTGTAGACAGAATCCTAGTTAAACCGAGAAAAATACTCATTATTTCATGTAAGTACTTATGTGACATAATACCGAAATCAAAATCAGCATTTTAGCAATTTACTGTACTTGAACTATTGTATTTTTTTTATTACTTTTATTTTGTAGATAAGGCATCTTACTCTTAAAACATGTTTATGTCACTTACCTAAATAAAGTTATCCATACACAAATAATTACCTACATCACAAAATAAACTTAACAATAGCTATAATTTAAACAGATTATTATTAACATATTAAGCTAGTTACTTGCTTAAACTATTGTATTAAGCTTTTTACATTAAGCTTTATACATGCTTAATATATTGTGCTAAGCTTGTTATGTGTTTCAACAATTGTAATAAGTTTTTAACGTTCTTAAGTTCTTGTATTAAACTTGTGGCATGGTTAAATTATTAGGTTTATTAAACTTGTTATTTTTATTTTTATGATATTGGAAGGCAAACAAGCAGACGGATTTCCTGATGGTAAGAAACTCACGCCGACTAGATACACCAATGATGCTAAGGGTGCGTTGCCAACCTTAGGCTGGGATGTTAAGCCTCGAGCAAAAGTAAGTTAACCGGCCACCTTACCCTCCGAACCGGAACACGTCAACGGCATGCGCTGACGTTATGGAGGCAGGCGGTGGTAACAATCCGGGCGAGTGGTCCAATCAATACGTTTTTTAAATTATTGTATTAAGCTTGTTACGTATTTAAATCATTGTATTCATCTCGTCACTCGTTTATTCGCAAACCATACATTGATTTTGTTTATCATTTTTTGAAATATGGTAACGGTTTGAAGATAGTTACTACAAATTTATCCAAAAATTAAATGTAACAAAAATACGTGAAACCAAAGAATGGAAATTGTTTTACTGAGCTCCAATATTTAATTAAAAATATTCAGATTTTCAATTTGGTTTCTATTTTATTTATAAATTTATTCTAGACAAAACTTTTTTACTTTTTATATATGTGTTGAAAATAGTTTAGAAAACAGTAAAACAGTTTTATTTATATACAGTAATAAATAAAAATATAGAAAATATTTTTTGATAGTGGTAAAGAGGTTATCACCTAAAAAAAAGATAGTAAAGAGGTTAACATTACGCTAGGCTATTCAGAAGTTGTGGCAGCGTGGATGAAATTTCGAAGATAGTTATACGTCTTTATTAAAATTATTATAAAATATTCTACGTTAGTCTTTGTCCCTGAACATTTCATGTTCAGGAATGAATACTAAAATACTGAAACTATACCTAATGTTAAAAGACCTAATTTTTGATAAAAAAATTCATAGATTTAGCACCATATTTAAATAAATTTTATCAATTATAAACTAGATCGACTTATCGACTTATCGATGACTTCTTCAATGTGAAAGTCATCAGGGTACTTGAAAAAACAAAACTCAAAAGCCATTCGTCGGATGATAATGAAATTTATATCGGACCACCTCAAAACTGAGTTCTATCTTCCGAAAAACGTTAATAAAATAGCTACCTGTTAAAGATGAATAAAATAGTTAGATTATTAAAGTTTCAAGTTAATATACTTAATTTAAGTTGGTTTCTTATCGTAAATAATACAAATCAGGCGACATGTATTTTTTATAAGGAAATTCGCATGTTTATTGTCGCTTAAAAATATTTTTTTAATACCTGGGTAAATAAAAGAAAATATCCCATAAATCTCTTCTTTTCTCAATCAAAGTTTTAAATCGAAGAATTCATGTTAAACTGCCATAAAAATGCAACAACGAATCAAAATGAATAGAGCTTCCTATGTTCAGGATAGTGAAAAGAGCAACCGAAAGGGAATAAACATTCACAAGAGAAACGACTGAAATACATCGCATGTTCTGTCACCAATGTTTGTTTTTCTAGATGTGAATGCAATAATATTTTTTAAACACAATGCTGTGGTCACTAAAAAATCGACTTCAATTTCAACATCACATTCTTTAAATACGCAACTTGTTAACCCTGAGATCCTGTCATCAGATCCAATCTTGATGACAATAGGACATCATCGATATTTCGTACTTTTAAATAACTACAATTAAAATCGGCTAAAATAATTTAAGTAAATTATTTAAAAATACTTACATGTAAAAATATAGACTAAACATCTAACCACCTCTTCTTTAAGTTGGTTATGAGAGCGTTATCTACCAATTAAATAGTAAATACAAATTTCATATTTTTTGTCTACTGCGATAGCTGTTTTGTGTGTATCTTTGTGTATATGAAATAAGCAATATGCATAAGCTTAGATCTGCTTGAAGGATGAAATAGATATTTTGATTTTTTTATTTGCTAGAACCTTCTTATTATTTGGATTGGTTTTTAGCTAACAAATTGACGGACTCCCTATTAGAAAAAAAAAGTATCGTTCCGTCCATATCCTTGAAGACGTAGGCAGAGGCACAATCAGGCCACCCACAATTAGGCGAAGACACTAAGCCCCACAATGTGAAAGGTAGCAAGACTATCGCCAACCAGGCACATATCCAATCCCGATTAACTTTTTTTTATTAGAAAATTGGAAATACCACATTTTCTTTTCCCTATCCAAACCAAATGTTTAGGCTTTGTTCGGACTATTTAGTAGGTACCTAGATAGTTTATGTGAAGTTTGCATAAAATCGGTAGAGCGGTTCTTCATTTATCACATTTATTGTAACAAATGAATTCAATAAATGGCGGATCGTTTTGTTAATGTTTATTTTTCTGTCAAATTGAAACTTTTTTCAAATGGGGATTGTGCTGTTTTTAAAACTTATTTCATTTGTTTTTTTTCTTTTTTTGTTTTGTTATCTCATTCATGCGGTCATATACGTAGCGAAGCCCCTACCGGGCCGCTAGTTATTGATAAAAAGTCATCGCTTTTAAAATACCTAAAACGTTAGTATTGGTGCGTAGCCAACTTAAGGCATATTTAACCTCAAGCATGGAAATGTTACCCACCTCTTTTCTAAGCCTTAACATCACAATGACAGGCACACCACAATGTGGTAGAATATGTTGAATTCTTAAATATCTTTATAACAACTTTTTAACACACATATTCCGCAAATAAATAAATTATTTCATTTCATTTCATTTCACTGAAAATATAGAATGACTGTTGATGATGATCATGATGACACTGATATAAATATCGGTAACGTGACAATAGGATAGTTTTCGTAAACAGACATAACATTAGACATAAACGATATGTCTTCGATCCATAAATTTTGTAGATGTTGCTTAAAACCTGCTCAACAACTTGATCCCAATGCTTATGTTGATCTTTATTCTTAGTACGACTTCCACAGTCGCTGCTGAACATTAGACTGTATAATGCTTCTTTGCATTTTGAACACGGAGACGTATTTCTAGCTAGATTTTGTATCCTTGCCAGATACAGAGTAGTGAATATATCTCGACAGAGAAATAGAAATATGGCCACAGAAGAACGTAAACATGTTTACCGTTCGCGAGAGAATTAAAAAACACTGAAGAGTAAACAATTATTCATTGGATGAATGTTTTTCGAGTTTATTTATGAAGTAAGATAGCGCTTCCAAGATGTCGCAGTTGGTTCGACGTGGGTGGTCTTACATACTAGTTTTTACTATTTTTATAGATTAAAATAATTTTAATTCTATTTTAGAATTATCGCAATTTGCACTTTTAATGCCCTGAACAATTTTTCTTAACTAAAGAACATCATCAAATATAATTTATTTTCGGATTTAAAAAAGTATTTTTTTCAACTTGTCATTGTATTCGCGTAGATTTTTTCGTTTCTCTTTATTGCTGATTAGTAATATTTTTTGCTTGATCATAATATTATTCTAAATTTTGATTGAATATTAAATTCTAATTGAATTTTTATAATTTCAAGTAAAACAATAATTTCGAAATCGTTGCCTATGTTTACTTTTTTTCTTTTCGTAAGTTTCCTACTTCTCATTTTCCTTTGTATAAAATTAATTAGTCAATTAACACTTTCTTTAGATAGTTATTAATGTAAAAATACTTACTATTGCTGTTACAAAATAACATAACAGTATTCAATTTTAAAATGATATAATTTTTAATAATCCTACTATTTTTAGACTATTACCAGTCTCGAACATAAGCTCAATTTTCAAAAACAAGTAACCATAAATGGCTAATCATATCTGTACAATATTAATGTTTGGTATACGAATAAAATGGTGTACTAAAGTAGATATATGAATGCTGTATAACTCTGTATTTCGATCAACTTAAGAGATTTATATAAATAAGATATCTGGTTTTATTCGCTAATATAATATAGTCAGAAGTATGGAAAAGCACCATTACCAATAGTTTTGATATCATGCAATGACTTTTTATCAAATATAGGAAACGCGTCTGTTATTTACCGAATCCCATTAAAGAAAGAAAGTCTAAGATTTAAAAAGAAGCATTACTTTCTGAAAGTTGCACGATTCCATTATAAAATCAAAAACTGCTTGATTGTAACTTTAATTCCCACAAACTTATTTTAATGTAAGTGCGAAAGTTTGCATGTCAACATACTTAGAAGAGAGCTTTCAGAGAAGACTGCTGGACTAATTTCAGTGAAATGTTATAAGAATATAGTAGAACCCTAGCCCAAACATATTCAAAAATCAATCAATAAAAATAACATAGCCTAAGATTGGATTTGTGCCCGGTTGGTGATAGGCTTGCCACCTATCACATAGCGGGACTAAGTGATAAGGCGTGAAGATACTTTTTTTTCAACCCATAAGGGTGGGTAATGAGGGATGAAACATTGTATCAATACCGTAATTATTTTACGCCGATAATTTACTTAAGGTAAATATATAGTAATTAGTAGGTAATATCACAGTACTGCAAATTACAATATTGATAAATACCTTAGCCCTGTTTATTGAAATTACATTTCTTCATGAATAAACTTTAATTGATCCACTTTTAATTAAGCTACAATTTACCGATATAGCATTTATATAAACACTTAGATTAAGACATTGAAGTTAACATTATCATTGTTTGTACTTATGTTAAATACTAGCTTCCACCAGCTATATCGTCCTATGTCAAATTACCTATAAAAAATCTTTAACATTCTATCCACAATATCCGTTCCCCTGTTGATCCAGGTCCCTTTGCAGAGTAGACCATGTGAATTCCTGCTAGGCAGCTCGTAAAAGGCGGGTATAGGTTTACCGTTACTAACACTTTGACATCTGACTAGGTGGAAAAGTTTTGCAGTGACTCGCCCGGATTTTTATTATTGCTTTACCTATAGCTGCTGCCATAACGCCATCGCCCGTGCTTGCCGTTGAATTGTTCCGTTTCAGAGGGTAAGATAGCCGGTAAACTTTTGCTCGAGGCCTGACATCCTGGTTTCAAGTTAGCAACGCACCATTACTTTTACATCTTTGGTTCTCTAGGCGACGTGAATTTATTACGTTTAGGAAATCTGTCTGCTTTTTTGCCTTCCAGTATCATAAAAAATATTGTGAAGTTTCATCTGAATATGTCTAGTAGCTTGTTATGATATTAGTGGCAAGTATCGTATAAGTAATAATAATGTTTTCAGTTATATGTATTTTTTGCTATACTAATATCGTGGTTTAATTTGTAATTACCATGACTAAAATAAAAAACAGCATATTAATTAAAGGATTTAATTATTATATTTCGAATTTTAAAACGAAAATCACGTGGTTGTACCTAAAACATAATCAAATTTTTAAATTAAAAAGCCATTGTTTAATCTTTTCTTTTCCGACTTAAATATAGTAAAACACTTTTCTTAGAAGATAAACTCCATGAAATAATTTAAACATAGAGTATGAAAAGTGTGCATTGGTGGAAAAATACGAGTGGGAGTAGTTAAATCGACAAATGGCTTCGTTGCAATTGACAGTGTATTAAACAGCTGCCTGCATGCCAGAATAGCTCTGTATCTCTTAAATAAGGCATATTTCACATTGTCTATGTTTTAAATTGCGGAAAGGCAAAAATTAAGCAAATATCATAGATTGTGTCACTCCATATTTTCTTTCAATGTATTCTAGCCTTAATTTGAGTGTTGAGTATGGTATAACGATTTTAATATAAAAAAACACAAAACTAAATTTATTTTTGATTACAAAACTAAAAAATGACTGCAATTTTACTATTAGATAAACAGAAATTTTGTATTTTCTCATTTTTGCTGGGATTCACTATTATCAGACTCGGTGGTAAAATGACCAATTTTAAGTAGGTGGTCTCTTTGAATTAACAAATTATTTTTTATGATTGATTTAGAAACGATGAAGAAATTCGAATAATAAGTATACTTACAAAAAGTTATAAAAGTCGAACATATAACCGCCTTTTAATGGATTTCTTTTGAAAAAATATAGTCCAAAACTTTGTTTTTTATAATTGTAGTACCTGTCTATTGTTATAAATTCAATCATAGCGTCAGTACTGTCTAGTTAGTAGGGGTAGAATCTACAAAATGTCAAGCTTCTTACACATCTACTCCCTTGACTTTTTTTTAAAAGGCTGATATGTTGCTAACCGCGAGGTATTTACAACTTCACCGGACTATCCCTAACTTGACTACTGTATCATGTCCTTATAAAATAAAAATAATTTATTTAAAGTATACCAAAAAATTACCAAGAAACCTTAATCTCATCAACACATTCTACGATATCGTGGTATGAACATATTTATAAATTTAAGTACAAATTTATATCAACTAACAAATTATAATTTAATAACGAAACATGTTGTTTATTTTAAGTCTACGTTATCATTGGATTATCAGTGTTGTAAAATGTCAATAAAATCAAGTGAAAAACTCACTTACATGTGACCTCATTGTACTACATAGTAACACATATTTATGTTAGAATCGTTGTTCAAAATCGAAACCTCGTACCACTTGATAAACTATAATCATTTTGCTTTTCTCATTTGATACTAGCTATTGCCCGCGGCGTTGTCCGCGGCGTTGCCCGCGCGGTTATTGGTCCACAGGATCATTTTTTCGGAATACAAACTATCCTATGTGTCCATCCAAGTTACCCTCTAAGTGTGTGCCAAATTACATGAAAATCGGCTCAGTAGTTTTTGCATGAAGGAGTAATAAACAAATATACAAACTTTCTCATTTAAAATATTAATAGGATTCTTAACATCTGTAAAAATATAACAATTATATTAGTATTACTTACACTCTAAGCTTATTTTTTTATCGGAAAACTACTTTTAGTACAAATTCTGTACGCAATGCTCTGCATGTCCAGTCAAGAAAAAGGATTCAAACTGTTTTTGTTATTTTCGGTGACATATAAGCAAACTTTTAAACAATTCAAAGATATTCTTGCTTATTCAGGAGCATTGGATAAGTTCCCTTACGTCGGCGAGTTTGTCACGGGGCGCCTAACGGGTTGCCAGAGCCGAAACTTTTTCTTTGATAGAGTTCAAATAAATCTGCGCCAAGACCAGCAATTGCATTGCACTCTGGAAGACGTGCTCGGCGAATTGAGATTTTCGTAAACAGCTTTTCTTAGCAATAGCTCTGTGTTATGGTAAAAAAAATACCTAGTTGATTTGATATGAAAACGTTGTAGCAATGAGATTAAATTTATTAGTTTTATATAAATAATCAATTTTAATTTAACGTAAAGTAAAGTATCTTCACGCCCATATCCCTGAAGAGGTAGGCAGAGGCACAACCAAGGCATCCACGACTAGTCGAAGACACTAAGTCCCATAATGTGATGGGTGCAATCTTATCGCCACCCGGGCACATATCCAATCCCGGGCAATGTTATTTTTAGTAGAATATTATAGAATATATATTCTGTTTTTTTACTGCCCGACCCGAGGATCAAACCCGGGACCTCACGAAGTCAAGTCCAACACCTGGACCGCTAGACCACAAAGGCTTTTATTTTATGTCTAAATATGACTTATTGTACTTGCAAGTGGTTTAGATTTAGATCTATGTTTAATGAAGAGTAGCCAGATTAAGACTACACTTCATTCAATCTGACTAGATTCAGGGAATAACCTAAAATCTCAATGAATTAATGATACAAAAATTAGACTTATATTATTTTATTTTTAATGTTACTGGAAAGCAAACAAGCAGACGGATTTCCTGATGGTAAGAAACTCACGCCGCCTAGAGACACCAAAGGTGGTAATGCTGCGCTGCCAACCTGAGGTCGGGATGTTAGGCCTCAAGCTAAGTAAGTTTACCGGCTAACTTATCCTCTAAACTGGAACAAGTCAATTGTGTCGTTTGGTGGCGTGAATTTTTTAACCAACAAGAAATCCAGCTGTTTTTTTTTGTACATTATATTGTTACGCCCTCAGAAAGTATGTAATACTAATTCATAAAACTGGATTTAATCATTTAATGTTCTACAAAAATTATAAATTATTTACGTGTTGCCTCGGGTATCGTTAATATATACCATTTTATTTTGATCCTTGAAAAATCTAGATTTTCTACACTTTTGTCATTCTTTCATATAACAAGAAGAATTATTAGAGACCTCGCTTCACTGGTTATGTAGTGTACACAGAGTAGCAAATATGAATAATGCATTTTTGTTTCGGATTTTTATGAGGAAAGTTTTGATTATTTTCAGTTCGGCGGCAAGTAGGTAGATATTATATCAGAGAAGGCGGATTCTGCGATGCGCAGCTAGAATAATTGGCAAACTCCCGTTTCAGAGGTAGAAATGGATTGGTTTGCAATAAATTTCGAAGAGAAAAGTTATTTGTGGCCTAAAATAATTCCTTTCTATTTGAGAGAATTATGGTTCTCCTAAACTGTTTGTGAGTGAGCTGGACCAAGGCTATGAAATTGGTTTCGGTTAACGTATTTATCATTTTAAAAATACTCAGCGAAATCCTTTCTAATAACTTCACGAAACTGGAAGATATTAGACACAATATGTTCGACTGCAGCTTCGATTATACGGTATCACTGTATAGTATAAAACAAAGTCGCTTCTTCCGTCCCTAGGTCCCTTTGTATGCTTAAAACTGCGGAACGGATTTTGATGCTGTTTTTAATAGATGAAGTATTTGAAGAGGAAGGTTTATATGTATATTTTATACCCGTTTGAAGCCGGGTGGGCCGCTAGTTAATTATAAAATAAAGGAAGATATCTCCGTCTTTTTCTTCGACATTCACACTAAACCGACTTTTATCAAACATTAGGTTTTAAATTGGATTTCTAAATCCCATTTTGTAAATCCCAATACGGAAAAACTACATACCAATTTTGTTTTTTCTTATGATATTGGAAGGCAAACAAGCAGACGGATTTCCTGATTGTAAGAAATTCAAGTCGCCTAGAGAGTAGTAATGGTGCGCTGCCAACCTGAGGTCGTTATGTTAGGCCCCAAGGAAAAATAAGTTTACCTGCTACCTTATCCTCTGAACCGGAACACGTCAACTTTAATTTTGAACTTTAATTAAATTTATTTTACTTTAATTTCCATGATGCTTTATCAAACAAACTAAGCAATCGATAAGAATTTGAAACAAATTTGGGTCTTAAGTTAAAGTTGAACCAATCACCAATCCTAATTATTTTTAACCGAGTTCAAAAAACGAGGAGGTTCTAAATTCAGCCGGTATGTTTTTTTGTATGTACACCGATTTTCGTTTCTGAACCAATTTACGCAATTCTTTTTTTTTTGTTTGATGCAGAATAGTTTCGAATTGGTCCCATAAAAAAGTAATTTAGGTAGGTCCATTAGTTTTTATTTTATGAACATTTTTTATCTACGTTCACGTATCCCAATATCTATTTTGACAAAATAAATCATATCAACAATAAACTAAAAAGTATTAAATAAAAATAACTACGTCAAAAACAACAATATTAAATAATTATTAGTTTGGTTGGCATCAACTCCAAACCTATTAGTAAATGGCAGATATAAATAGCATGTAGTTATAATTAATATTAAATCTCTATTATTTTTACTAATAAACTAATAAAGTTTTGAAGTCGGTTTTTTTAAGGAAATACGTAGTATTTTTTTGTAGAGTATATTCCAAACACTATTTCATCATCATCATAGACTATGCCCGCTTCACGTGAAGTCCAAAGGCGGAAGCTTTAAAGTTGAATTTATTTAGCAGATCTTAAAAAATAAAGATCGCTTGCCTTCTGGGAAATCGATTTATATAATTATGTAGGAGCTTTCGAATCAACAGTCTTTTCCATTCTAAGTATTGATTATGTATAATTACGTTTTCCTTTTTGAGTTGGTATTGTGGATATGTCAACTGTATCCTTGCGTGGGACTGCTATTCTTAAATTGCTTTTACTCTGAAAATAGTGACTTATGAATACCCAAGACCGTATTACAATGCAGCCTTGAAATAAATACACATACACAATACAACATGATAGAAATCGACCACTGGCTTTTGACCGCTTAAGTTGAGGGATTAGTTCAACGTCTTATGCAAAATATTAATGTTATTTAAGTTTGGTTCCCAAAAGGTTCCCAAAAAAAAAAACAAGTATTTGTGATAGATTTAGATGTTTGAAATTCTGAGTCAGAATGTTTATGAATTACTGCAGTACCGTTTAAGTAGGTATTTTTTAAAAATATGTTTCGTTAAAACCATACCATTTTACCATACCAGTTTAGTTCAGTTTTGTAATTATTTTTCAACTCCTAAATTTTATCTTATTTCATTCTGAATTCAATACCTATGTTTTAAAAGTATCTTCACGCCCATATCCCCGAAGAGGTAGGCAGAGGCACAACCAGGGCACCCATGACTAGCCGAAGATACTAAGTCCCACAATGTGATAGGTGGCAAGCCTATCGCCAACCGGGCACATATCCTATCCCGAGCAACATTTTTTTTATTAGAAAATTTGGAAAAACCCAATTTTATTTTTGTTGCCCGGCCCGGGATTCGAACCCGGGACCTCATGCAGTCAAGTCCAACAACTGAACCGCTAGACCACAGAGTTGATGT
>NJDC01001493.1:75631-88665 GCA_002245475.1 Calephelis virginiensis
TGTACGTTCGAAATAGTAGAGCTAATCAGTTACATCAGTAAAATTTATTATAATCTGATACATGTCATATCAGTACATAGTTTATAACAAAGTCGCTTTCAGTTATCTGTCTCTATGTGTGCTTAGATCTTTAAAACTACTAAATTGATTTTAATGTAGTTTTCTTTAATTGGTAGCGTGACTCAATAGGAAGGACACAGAAGTTTGTCCATCCTTATTGAAGCTGGAACGGTCGGTTAGTTATGTATAAATGGAACATAAGTACATGTCGTTTACTTTTATTATGAATTTGCAGTTAAGGAAGGTCATTTTAAATATACAAATGTAAAAAGTAAGTAAATGTCTTGACGCCCACATCCTCGAAGTGGTAAGCAAAGGTACAACTAGGACACCCACTACTTTTAGTCCCACAGTGTGATAGGTGCCAAAGCTATCGCCAACCAGATATTTATCCAATTCCCGGCAAAAGTGTTTTTAATAGAAAACTAAAAACTCATTTCAAGTTTAAATTCAAATAAATTTATTTTATTTGCAATTTTCAAATGAAATATTTTTTTTTTGTATTTTCATACTTTTGGAAATCCGTACCTACTTTTTCCGCAAAGTAATGCCTTCTTCTACTATTCATTATTTCAAGTTGCCAGATCCTGGAATCAAACCCGAGACTTTATGTAATCATCTCAAACACCGTACCTCTAAACTCTAGAAGCGACAATATTTAAATAAATTGTATTACGAAAGCGAAATAAACAGAATAATAATAATAAGGTGGTAAAAGCTTTTGTAAATGACTTTGCAGCCGAATTATATGTTATAACTAATTTATATTTTTTAAAAGTTCCAAAGTAAAAAATAGTAGAATACCTATACTGTTATATATATATATAACAGTTTACAACTTATATTCAACAGTTTTACATTGTGCCATACAGCAACTATTCGGTAGCAACTGCAATAGTCGAACTACAACGACGCAGCTACAAACGCCCACCTTCGTATAAAACAATTACCTACTTAACTTCATTTCGTAAAAATGCAGTTAATATACAAAAAACAATGCTTATAGGTATTTATCAATTAGACAATGTCATTGACTACTGACGTTATCTAAATGATTATAGCCTCCAATGACTTGGTTGATTTGTCTGTCGATTTGTCGATGGTATAGCTTTAAATCGAATCCAGAAAATATTTTAGCAACTTATAGTTCAGATTTTTCTTATAGCTTATAAATTAAATAATATTCCGGTGTGTAATATAGTATTTAAAATTACTTCGCAAGTTCTGCTTAGACGCGTTAAATGAGAAAAGATATGCTCCGCAGGTTCGGTCATGTAGAAAGACAGATGAAACTTTGACAAAGTATATACAATGGAAATGTGGATGGATGTAGGTACCCAGGAAGTCCTAGGTTGACATTTCACAATCAAATTGCTCGAATTTTATCCGAGATTGTGTCAAAAGTCCTCGTTTTAAACATGAAGGGAGCTAAGCAGCTCCAACGGTCATGACATTTGCACTCGATACTTTCTGCGTACTCTGTAATTGATATGGCCCAACGGTATGTATGTATTTCCTTTTGCACACACAAAAAATACTTTGCAATATTATTACGAGCTAGACCAAAATTTTGATTATTTTTGTAGCCATTTTACGTGGTCAGAGTCAAACAAGTAGGCGCTACAGGAAAAGGAAATAAATTACGTACTTACGTCGGTAAGCCATATAAAGCGACCCCAATTAGTCGAGATGTGATATACGGTTATATAATATATATTTTGTTTTGAGGGGCAAGCAAATCGATTTCGCGTTTGCGGACGTTGGTCAAGCATTAAAATATTAAGGGGGTTCTAATCTACCATGATTGAATTTAAGCTTCCGCGGCCCTATATATCGCTTTCAATGTGCTTATTAGTACAATGACCTTACTAAGGGTTTTTGAAAATATAATATTTCATTATATTAAGTGCAAGTTTGACAAAACTGACTGCGGTTTTGTCAAACTTGCACTTATAGACTACATGCCTATGCCAAAAATAGATATGTCATAATATGAACCACCAGATGACGTATATAGGACGATATAAGAGCTTAAAATAATAAGATTCAGCACTATGCCGTCACCTGTTAGCTGTCCAACTGAGTGCAGGTGATAATTCAAAAGTGTATATTTATTTATTATTATATTTTTGTACGGCATTGTTATCATCGATGGAAACATGACAAATAATAAGCAAGCAAGTAGTGCCGTAAAAACGTAGTCCTATCTACGTCGCCTGGGGGTTCATGTGACCCATCTATTTTTGGTACGGGCCTGTAGTCTATTACGAGCTATAGCTAGCAGTCATAATTTAAATGCAGGAAAAACAGAAAAACCGTAATTTTTTTAACATTTCAAATAAGAATTGTACTGTATTATCTTCATGCTTATGTATCGTGATAACGTTTTATGTACAATAAAGATATTATTGTTATTATTAAGACTATTAAGCTTAATGTTAATACAACGATAATTACATAATAACCATAGATCAGATCTTGAAAACATATAAACATATATAGTATCCGCTTTTAAATACAGAGAGGAACCTTAAGTTCATCTAGTACTGCAATTTAAAAAAAAGAATCATAGAATCTATTTGAATTTACTCTTATTACCATTTTTGAAGTAGTCTTTTTTTTAGTTATTGCACTGATTTGATTAACGAAACCTTACATTCTTGTCTAACCTGTCTTAGAACAAAACAATAACAATTATCTTTATCTCCTTACAGAATGGATAACACCTATATCATTATTCATTCATACATCAGGTTTACTGCAAAGTAGTTCCTGTGTAACAAAAAAATAAATATTCCATTTTCGATTTCCTCGAGGTACAAAACTTACAATTTTTACCGGTCAGAAGAAAACGGACAGTAATATTACATATACATGAATTGTGCATCCAAAAAACGTGTAATTCTTTTTTAACTCATACAACGTATTCGAGATTCATTCGAGTTAGAAACGAGAAATTCTAGTAAATTATAAGCGCATGAAATAAATCTACAGGCTGTATACAAAGCGTGCGGGAGGCTGATAGCGAAGCTCCCAAGCCGTGGTAGAGGAGAGAACGAAAATTAGCATTTTAATAAATACACACCCTTTGTAACATACCGTCCATAAATCCAAACGGATCTTTATAATCAAATTCAAACACATTATTCTTATTTTGGTGCGTGAAAGTTGTTAGGAAATCATTATTTTCTTCTTGTTTACACAATTACAAAAGCTATTTACCTCACGTGGGCGAATAATTATAAAATTTTAGAATGTAGCTAGATTCTTATTAAATGGTAATGAGTGTGTTTAATATATTAGTAAGTGTAATAGTAGGTATAACCATTTCAGATAACAATGTTCGTGATTTTTGGGTCGTTTTGTACAGCTCAAAAATACAAGAAAACTAATACATTTATTTTACAGTGACTGCTGTTTACTTTCTAATCAAAGATGTCAAAATCTCTTTTTTTAAAAGTATCTTCACGCCCATATCCCCGAAGAGGAAGGCATAGGCACAACCAGGGTACCCACGACTAGCCGAAGATACTAGGTCCCACAATGTGATAGGTGGCAAGCCTATCGCCAACCGGGCACATATCCTATCCCGAGCAAAATTTTTTTATTAGAAAATTGGAAAATTCCAATTTTTCTTTTTGTTGCCCGACCCGGGATTCGAACCCGGGACCTCATGCAGTCAAGTCCAACAACTGAACAAAAAGTCGAATGAGCTTTTTGAACTGTTAAGCTTAATGATTTACCGTAACAACAACAATGTTTATTAGCGTCGAAAATAGGAAATTGAAGCTATAATTGCTGATATATTTTTAAGTTAGTTTAATAATAATGACTTTGAGATTTAACTTTGACTTAATACATGTTATGCAACTTTATGTATATCATTTTATTTCAACAAAAGGCGAGCTTTATTCGTTAATTATTCTCTACCAATTTATTTATAATATTTTAAATAAAACCAAAACTCTTTAACATTTATCTAAGACCAGCTGCTGTCCGGAGGTGTGCCTGTGTATAATGAATCTTCTAAAATTAAAGATTTAGTTCTGCTTCAAAAACCGTTGAAATAAATGGAAGGAAGTTGCGTATCTCCTTTTTCAAAATATCAATCTCAATCTCAAAAAACATTATCATACTGAAATTAATTACAATCTTTTCAGCCGCTTTATATGAAAATAGATAAAATAATCGAATGGAACAAACGCCAGGAAATAAAAGTCCCACCAATTATTCCTGAACATCTAATGTGTAAAATTTAAAATATTTTTTCAAACAAATGCTCACAATGTTTTTATCTAAATAAATCTCGGAACCGTCCCAAAATTTAGTAGCGTGTTAAATCAGTGCCGCAATGAAATACATAAAGATATATAGGAAATATATACGACAATTAAACTAAGCAAGTGGATCGCGGTCATCGTAATCTTGGATAAGGGCTGCTGCATAAATCAGGACGGGTGACGGTGCCTCCGGCCTCTACTTTATCTACTATGTGCGGGTGACGCTTCTCTACAAGAGACAATAGCTTCTAGATGCGTTCGGTTTTTTGAATGGCACTCTTGCTATTTTTACAACTTCTCCTAGTCCAAGATCCGAACTTACATCGACATATATCGAGCTGATATTAGAATTAAGCATATTTTATAATTAATTAAGTATAATAAATATGTACGCCTACTTGGCAGGATTTAAAGACCAATATTCGAAGAAGTACCATCAGTCATCATCGCTTAGGGACCTCACTGGTACGTATGTTTGTATGAGTGTGCCGCTTCCGAACGTTTCTAGGTAGATGCTACCTCTCCTACCCTGTCTTGATCCAGATCATCTACCGTCCTGGCTAGCAGCTCTTGAGACGCGAGCAAACGTGAAACCGGTCATTATCAACACCAACATGATTTTATTAACCCTCATAACACAAGCATGTACCTAATTTGCTTATTTTGGAATAGATCAATTTGTGTAATTTTGTTTAAAATGTTATAATAAAAATATCTTTATTTGCCTTTCCATAATAGCTCATACATTTATTTTATGTGCGCGTGTGTGATGTTAAGGCGGATGCCTAAAAAAGGCTTCTATTATGTCTTTATCAGACCATAGGCACAGGCCACCAACTTCTCTTGCAGATGCAAGTGGACATATTGATCTTATACCGTTACCATTGACATTAAATTACACTTAAAGATCTATTTATTAATACGTGATGCCAAAACTTCGGACCTCTTTATATGAAATTGGAGGAGTATTAAATTTGGCAAACTTATAGTATATTGTTTAGGCGAAGTGCAGAACGCTAATATTTTTCAATAATAATTCTTATAAAGTACATTAAATCAATAAATAAAACATTACCCACACTACCATGCATTTGACACACACAAACAAATATATTAATGAATTTAATATACATATTTTACCAGTACCAGCTGAAGACAATAAATCCCACAATGCTATCACAGTGCTATAGTGCTAAGCAGAGGCACAACCAGGTCACTCACGAACAACCGAAGACACCAAGTCTCACAAAGTGATATGTGGCTAGCCTATTGCCATTTGGGCACATATCTAATCCCGGGCAACGTTATTTTTATCCGAAGATTGAAAATAAGCATTTTGCAAAAAAAAAAAAAAAGTAAATAAATAATAAATAAGCATTTAAAAACCGGCATTGAACCCGGGACCTCAAGAAATCAAGCCCGACACCGGAGCGATGTCTTAGTTAGACAGATTCCTAGGATACGCCATCCAGTAGGCTAGAATCTTTGTTCGATAATTGCGGCTGCCCCAGCTACTCCGGAGTACCTCTGACCCGTTCTGAAACTTGCAGCCGATCACTATAATTTATTAACGTAGTAAGATTTAGTATTTGCTTCTAGAAGAAGAATGTGAGTTTTAATTATTCCGTATATATTTAGTTCACTGTTTTACATGCCTCTGTGTTCTAGCGGTCCAGGTGTTAGATTTGACTGTTTGAGGTCCCGGGTTTGAATCCCGGATCGGTCAACAAAAAGAAAATTTGGTTTTTCTAATTTTCTAATAAAGAAAAACGTTGTTCGGGATTGGATATGTGCCCGGTTGGCGATAGGCTTGCCATCTATCACATTGTGGTACTTAGTGTCTTCGGCTAGTCGTGGGTGCCCTGGTTGTGCCTCTGCCTACCGCTTCAGGGATATGGGCGTGAAGTAATTTAATGTACCCTCAATTTTAAAATTGTATTCTTTTTGAAATGAAACACCTTTAAAATTATTATTGCTTGAAACATTATAAAAGAAAAATACTCGATTATAAATCACCGGCCATTGCGAGACGGACTCGTTTCGTATTATTTTTTGGATTTACAAGCTTCCCAATGTTTACTATATTTGTGCTACTAGACGTATCTTGAAATATTCTGAGCGCACGGGAAGCACTTTGTAGGTTTTGATTTTATTGAGTTTTGATAATTTTCTGAAAATTGCTTCTTAAACGGCTGTAACTTTTGATTGCGTTAGATAAGAAGTTTGATTTTTTTTGGGACAGTAGACGCGTTCTTGAGAAAAAGGGTTTTGACAGGCAGACGGACGGATAACAAAGTGCTTCTATGAGGGTTCCGTTTTTTCCTTTCGATGCACGGAACCCCAAAATCCAACATATAAGCGTATAGGATATTGTCGGTCAGATTGAGATAGAATACACAACACAGTCTTTTAAATTTATACAATTTCACTTCCATTTCGTGTGAACATGAACACACTTTTGACATTTTTTAATGATTAACATTTTGTATTAATTTCAATTACATACGCCACTATTAGATACTATATGGAGATAAATAAACAACAAACCCTTAGTAACACAAACTCGTTCTTACCCTATACTAGCTGTAGCCTGTAGCATTGCTCGCGTGGTTAATGGTCACACAGGAACATTTATTCGGCATAAAAACTATCTTATTTGTTAATCCAAGTTACCCGCTATATCTGTACTAAATTTGATGAAAAATTGTTCAGCAGTTTTTCGCGTGAAGGAATAACAAACATACAAAATTTTGCATTTATAATATTAACAGGATGTACAGAACTGTAAAACAAAACTTGAATCGATAGCATTATGTGTAAATTAAAAAAAAATGTAGTATAATAACAATTTATGTGTAGGAGTATTTTTTTATTATTAGGACTTTAAATAAGATCTACAAAAGTGTAGTGTAGTAATAATCTATATGTAGTAGTATTATATTATTATTAAGACGTTAAATAAGATCTATCTGCAGATACATAGAGCCTTACATCTCAATTTAGTGTACCGAGACCAGTTGATTTATGAAGTGAACGCTCAGTCGCGCTTTAAAATAGCTTAATACATCCTCTCTTGAGAAAAGTATTACGGACCTTCGATATAGCAATAAGCAATAAGTCTCGCACATCTCCGTTTCTTTCTATCGTCGTAAATTGTTAAAAAAATTAGAAATGTTCTCCCCATTGTTTATTGCAAATGTCAACCAAATATATTTGAGTAATCCGTGGATCACATTTTTATCTTTCGCTACCTTACCTGATCTTACCTTACCTGCCTTCGTTAGCAGTATAAAATTTGAGCATATTTTTTCTTATTTTCGAAAACGAAAAACAACGAATAGAGCTCTTCGACCGTGAATCTGATTTTAGAAGTAACCACAAGTACATTTCTAAATAAATAATTTAACCATTTGTATTTCACTACTTCCACGGCAGACTAGTAAAAGGCCCAAAATTAAATATTATACCAATAAAAGGGATAATAATGGCTTCCCCACATCCGACCTCGTCGATAATTCCTCCGCTGGCTAGCCAATAAATATTGCTTCGACATTTTCAAGCTACAGAGTATATTTCATAATAGCTCGAGGCAAGACAGGAACCAGAGCCCTTGGAGGTTGATATCGCAATAAAGGGAATCCCTATAAACGTGCGAAGCATCGTTGTCCCTTCAACTTATAAATATCAATTCATACGCCTTGTCAAATACAGTTAATGTGAGGTTTTACTATCTACATATAAAATACATTGCAAAAGTAAAATATTAGAAGAGTTCTACGTCATTTAGCCAACATTTTCTATGCAAAACTATGGCTTAATGATAGATTATAATATACAACCTGGTGCGAAACCTGGTTATACCTCTGCCTATCCCTTCATTGACATGGACGTGAAGACGCTTTACTTTTAGCGTCTCTGAGTGTAGCTGTAAGAGAATTTTGTTGAAGTCTGGCAATTTTGAATAAAAATGTTGCATATTTTTTCAAAGTCGTAGAGTCACATAAAAAAATGTATTCTCACATAGTCACATATAAACCTGTATCACATAAAAACATTTATTTTGTGTAACTTGTCCAGCGATATTTATTTATTTTATTTATTTATAAAATTGTGTTATGTGTGTTACTTAGAGACCGCAGTTATCTTTTAATCAGTTCTTAAGTCGAAATTGTCGTCTTTATTCAAGTAGGCATTAAAAAATACAATTTTAAGACAGCTTTTCGGACTTCGCTTTTTAAATACAATCACTATTTATTAAGTTTTAAAAAATGTATAAAATATTTGCATTAACATAATTTTGCCGTTTCCTTTATATCAAAAAATTAATGACTGGATGTAGTTTTAGATAATTTAATTATAAACGGCTATAAAGCGTCACGCGTTTTTAATTTAAATGTTTGTTTTTTTATTTACATTTGAATATGTTAAGCGCATTAAAACAAAACAAATTAGAATTAATGACTTTCCTACGCCACGCAAAATGAGAACATTAGTGGCTTGACTACTGTTCCGACAATATTTAACATATTATGATAATTAATTGAGCGATTAATTAATTAAAATATAATTAATTATTCGATCAATTAATTTCGAGGTACTTTTTGAAAAATAAAAAAAATACTGTTTATATGTAGTCAAACTACAAAATAATGACTTGATAATATAATTATTGAAATGGAAGCAAGGACAATGTTTTTTGTACATAAAAAATATATGTATAGAGGTATGCCACCTTGATCAAAATATAGTCAAATATCAAAAGACAGCTCGAACCTAAAGTAATGCTTTTTCAAGTAGTACACTTTGCCAACCTGGTTTTTACTAGTTCCCGGGTCCGGACCATTACATAGTTAAAACCATTAAACTGCTTCAGTCCATAGTCATTCTACCGTCTCGTTGGTCGAGAGGTTAACGTACACGCCTAAACCGACCAACCGTAAAGCTCTGGTTCGATTCCCCAACGGTTAGGTATTTGTGTGATGAACTTTTAAATGTCTGCATTTCTTGTTCTGAATGTTCATTTAATTTATTCGGGTATCTAATTAAGTATACTATGTATTAGTATTGTTGACTAAGACCCATAACACAAGCTTGTAATTTGCTTACATTGGGTAGATTCAACAACTATGAAAAAAGTTTATTTACGCCCATATAGCCGAAGTCGTTAGCAGAGGTACAATCAGGGCATCCACGACTAAACCGAAGATACTAAATCCCGTGTTGCCCGACCCGGGGATCGAATCCGAGACCTCAAGAAGTCAAATATGAGGCCGGACCGCTAGACCATAGCGGCGATAACTATCAATAATAACTTGTCCAGCGACATCAGAAGATATTCCCAACCAAAAACAACACTTTGCTAGGTTTTACTTTTTTACTAGGTTTCGGGATAAGGCCTACGCAAAAACCATAAAAATGTTTCATATAGGCCATAGTCATTATCTAATACTAGCTGCTACCTGCGGCTTCGCCCGCGTTTTCACAGAAACCCGGTGTGCGATCGGGATTAAAAATAGCCTATATGTTAATCCAGGTCACAATCTATCTGTCTTCCAAATTTCAGACAAATCCGTTCAGCCATTCGAGCGTGAAAGAGTAACAAACATCCATACATCCATACTTACAAACTTTCGCATTTATAATATTAATAGGATAGGATGTAAAAAGCTTAAACATGAATACTATCCACTACATTCTAGTATATTTTGCAGACAACAATGAACACAAATTCCGACCAACGTTACACCAATTGCAAAACGCGAATCCAAGTTGACATTAACATTCATTAAATACCATTCCAGACTTAAATTTAGAGTCAACAGACAAAAATAGAGCTATATTTTAAGAGGATTTACGGTACAAATATATGTAAAGTTTACCAGATATATTATATTTAGGGTTGGCCCCAGTGAGCGGATACGTGAAAACATTCGACTACGTGCCTTAGCATAATGCCTTCAAAAGGGCGCTGAGGATGCTAAGCTTCCGTAATTCGTCTTGCAGGAATCCCTCATTTGAAATGTGGATGAGTTTTACCCGGCGGTAAATTGCGGTTATGAAGCAAATTACTTATATCCTATTTATAACGTGAAATCTTCTGTTGAGTGTTACCAATTTGAAAAGGTGAACATTTCTTTTGTTTAGGCTTTAATTTATATTAATTGTAGGTATGGTAGTTTCTAGAAAATCTGAAAATCAAGAATGAATAAAATTTGCTTCATTAAGGTTGTGGTCTGGATCCGATCAAAGGAATAGATCATCTGTCTCTCTGCCAGGCACCTATTAAGAGACCAGCACAGGTTATCTCAGTGGGTCATTACAAACAAACCACTGGTGGTAGAGTGCTGTGCAGCAGCTTGTCCGTGTACGGATCCACCGTCTTAGCTATTCATGTCATTAATATCACAATGTCATGTTTCAGTTAGGAGGGTAGGTTAGTCGGTAGACTGCACAATTAGCCTAACACCAAGACAAAAGGACAGCAACGCACCTACCACATCTCTAGTGTCTTTAGGTCATATGGTGTCAAACCCAGAAATGAAGGCTTCAAAATGTTCATCTCATAAATGTCTGTCCCCATCGGGAATTGAACCAGAAGCCTTCTGTATCACTCAATATAGAACAGAACTATTGCAAGCATTAGCGTTATGGTGGCAGGAATATAAGATATGTTGATAGTACTATTTGTACATGTTGTTGAGCAGCACCCTGAAACCTGAATAAACTGCCAATCGATTATGATTCAAAAAGTACAACAGTTATGTTATTTTAAGTTAAACTCGGCGCCTAACTGAAATTTTACCATCAAATTCTATATCAGCCTTTCCAATCAAACATTGGCGTTGAGAATGCAACAGTTTGAGTTCCTTTGTTCTGGTTTCATTTAACCAATGTTGCCATAACTAACTGAATATTTAAGTCAAATTAAATGATCACACACATCACAGTTATGATCTGAACACGTGAATACAACTTTATTTCAATTCGATCAAGGGTTTCGACAATTATAGTTTAAGGGTGCATATTAAAACTCTATCGCTTACCATTTTACAGGCAGTATTTTGTTAAACTGTATCTTGGCAATTATAAAGATAAAAAAATATCTACTAGTATCTATCGGTGCCAGCCCTTAAATTACTAATTATATTATAAGGAAGCATTACATTGGCCTGGCACCGACATCGAACCTATTAGTAAATACCACATAGGTATAAATAATAAGTAGCATAATATTAATATTAAATCTTGATTATTTTTTACTTTTCAGTTTGAAGTCTGTTTTTATTAGTACGTAGTTTTTTTTCATTTTAGACTTTCTAGTTATGAGACCAATTCGAAACTACTCATTTTATATTCATTTTATAATTAAAAAGACATTCGAAAATCAAACTTCGATTCCTAATGAAAAATATTTAATAATATATTATTTTTAAAGTAGAAAGCCAAAAAAATCATGTAAAAATTTTGAAAAAGCAGTGTTTTCTTTCATTTAAATCATGGATGGATTTAAAATTGTTAGGGGATTAGCGTAAAGCGGCCGTGATATCTTAAATGTAAATCTGTTGTAAACAAATTCGCAAGCGCGCTTCCCGATTTATGAGTTTATTTATCATTAACAAATTATTATTACAGCGTATGAGGATTTGGGATTTTTGTCATAATTTAAAGTTATAATTATTTTATGTTAATTTATTTACTTATTACGCCCGTTTTAAAAAAAACTGCAGAAGATTAACAGTATCAATTCCTTTTCTATTTTTACCGCTACACCATCAGTGCTCTTAATTGCCGTTTTCAGTGCTAGAGTAGGTTAGTTGGTCAACTTGTTAAATATATAACCCACTAGTGATATTTATAATATCTACAAGTAACATCTATCTCTTTCCTTCAGAAAATAGATGACATACACATACATACATTTCTTCACGCTTACGGGATAGGCAGAGAGTATCGAGTGCCAGACCTCACGATCCTGACAAACCTGTCTTGCTTCCTTCACATTCATAACCCTTTTCATACAAACACGCCGGTTTCGGAGACTCTTGACACCACCCTCGGATAATATCCGATTGATCTGATCGTGAAATGTCAGCCTTAGTCTCCCCGGGTACCTACATCCATCCACATTCGCATTCGCTTTGTCAATCTTTCATCTGTCATTCTTTCCACATGACCGAACCAGCGGAGCATGCCCTTTCGCATTTTAACAACAACACTTTCTTTCAATCCCACTCTTTCTCGGATCTCACTGTTACGAATGCGGTCAGCGAGCGTTACGCCACAGATTTTCCGTAGTGCTCTCATTTCGACCGCATTTATCCTACTTTCATGCTCTTTCTGACATACCCAACTCTCGCTTTCATACAGTAACGTTGGAATAAGCACAGAATTATGCAAAGCGAGTCTAGCTTTTTGATTCAAAACCTCGCTTTGGAATAGTTTATCCAACGCTCCATTCACACTATTCCCTGCATTCACTCTCCTCTCTAATTCCGCGGTGTACCTTCCATTCCTGCTAAAAGTACAACCAAGATATACAATTTCATTCACTTGTTACAGCACTACATCATCAACCAAAACTCTTACATCCGTTCTGGCTACGTCTCTTTCAAACACCATTATTTTGGTTTTCATCACATTCAAATGTAAACCCCTTTCTCTACAATCTCCTTCCATAACTGTGACCAGTGTTTG
>NJDC01001493.1:88769-127778 GCA_002245475.1 Calephelis virginiensis
GTCATAATTTAAAGTTATAATTATTTTATGTTAATTTATTTACTTATTACGCCCGTTTAAAAAAAAAACTGCAGAAGATTAACAGTATCAATTCCTTTTCTATTTTTACCGCTACACCGTCAGTGCTCTTAATTGCCGTTTTCAGTGCTAGAGTAGGTTAGTTGGTCAACTTGTTAAATATATAACGCACTAGTGATATTTATAATATCTACAAGTAACAGCTATCTCTTTCCTTCAGAAAATAGATGACAGATATCGAATAGGTTTTTAATAGCACTTTATTTTAAGGAGACATAAATTTGAACGTGTTTAAATTATATTGTGTGACAACAAAAATAAATTTAGAATCTCAGAAAAATATAAATTTAGATTTACCATCAAATTTTCAAATTATACAAAAAGTATTCAATTTACAACGACTCCCACATGAAACATTTATCTAAATCAATAAGTCCACCAGCAAAACTTTGTACAAATTTTATCCAAATTTTTGATGCAAAGAATAAAATTCTAAGTTTTAAAGAATAATATAATATAATAATAATAAAGTCAAATCGCAAATTTATTGAATTATTAAAACATCAATTAAACTTTTCTCTAATTCCCATACACAGACCTTTTAACTCGTAAGAGAAATAAATTTAGAAGAATTTTATAATATTTCACTCAATTTTATTAATAGATTTTTTTTTGACAATATAAAAAAATATTCTAAATTTTAATGATGAATCGGGTATTAAAAATAACTAAATCCTATCCTAATCCATCTATTACAAACAAAGACGGGCACATTGGCTGGTTGGCAACGAACCATTACCACCTTCGGTGTCTTTAGGCGACGTGAATTTCTTACCACCAGAAAATCTGCCTACTTGTCTTTCTTATGATACTGGAAGGCAAACAAGCAGAAGGATTTCCTGATGGTAAGAAATTCACGCCGCCTAGAGACACCAAAGGTGGTAATGGTGCAGTGCCAACCTGAGGCGGGACTGTTAGGCCTCCAGCAAAAGTAAGTTTATCGGCTATCTAACCCTCCAAACCGGATCATGTCCACGGCAAGCATTGGACGTTATGGCAGCAGGATTAGGTAAGGCGGTGGTAACAATCCGGGCAAATCGCTGCGAAACTCTACCACCTAGTAGGATGTCACGCTGTTAGTGATGGTAAGCTTATGCCCGCCTTTTACGAACTGCCTGGCAAGAAGGCAGATGGTCTATTCTGCAAAGGAGCCCGGACCAACACGGGGACCGGACCATATTGTTTGCCTACCAATATCATAAAAATAATGTATTGTAATTTCTCGTTGAGTTCTTCTTTTGTCGGTAATTTTGGAACTTCTATTTTGAGATTTTTTTACTATTTTAGTTATATTAAAATGTACTAATTACAGCACACCCACCAACAACGTAATTTATTTAAAAGTATTAAGAGCCTATTGAAGGTGGCAGTAAGGAAAACGACAACAGTTTTTTTTTAAAAATCTGTTACAATTTTTGAAAGAAAGGAAACCTGTAATACTGATTTTTCCATAAGCAATACAAAGGGATTCCATTTAAGCTCAACAATGTGCCGTCCCATCTGCTTCCATTCTGAGATTCAATTAAATTTTTACTGAAGATTATCACGCAGACATAAACTAGGACATATACAAGGAAAGATTACTTGCTGTTATTTATTACATAGAGTAGAGAAAGAGGACCAAAATATTAAAGTTTAATCGTCAACATTATGACACCCTCTGATTAAAGAGCATACGTAAATATAGTATTAACTGTTTTATTATTTCCTTTCCTTTTAAAAAAATTTCGATAGTTTTACAACTTTTTAATTGTTTTCAAATACCTAAATTGTGTCATTTAAAAAAAAGATATTGTGGAAGAGTGCAAGTAGTTATCACCACCACATCGAAGTCGATATCCACTGTCTGAACGTAGGTATGCTTAGAACTTGAAAACTACGCAACGGATTTCATTTTTTTTGTTAGAGTAATTAAAGAAGAAGATTTTTAAGTATAACAATCGAGTTTGTCTACCCGTGCCAAGCTCAGACGGGCTGCTAATTTAAAATAAACTGAAGAAAATAAAATAAATGAGGCAAAAGTAAGTTTTAACATTTTTTGATTCGTGAAACTACTAGTTGCAAAAAAAAAACCTAATTTTCTTTTTGCATAAACAGAAAAAGTGATAGTCAGATTCATATATAAACACAGCCAAATGCATTAAAAATGTTTTGCTAAAATTAAAAACATAGTCATCCTCTAATTTAAATTTTTTAGTAAATTCTTCCCCATAAAAAGTAAGATAAGTAATGAAATTTTATATTACAAAGCCTGTCAATTTTTTTAAATTTTGTGTTTAAGCTGAAAATAAAAAAAATGTCATATATCACAATTAGATCACAAAAGCGTTGGTAAAAGCTACTTCTTAAATAAGCCGGGCTCTTTTGCAGAATAGACTATCTAGCTGCCTTCCTACCAGGCAGCAAGTAAAAGGCGAGCATAGGCTTACCGTCACTAACACAATGACATCTGACTAGGTTATAGAGTTTCGCAGCGACTTACCCGGATTGGTACCACCGTCTTACTTATTCCTGCCGCCATAACGTCATGACGTGTTCAAGTTTGGAGGGTAAGATAGCCGGTAAATTTACTTTTGCTCGAGGTCTAACATCCTGGCCTCAGGTTGGCAACGCACCATTACCACCTTTGGCATCCCTAGGCGGCGAGAATTTCTTACCATCAGGAAATCCGTCTGCTTGTTTGCCTTCCAATATCATAAAAAAATGTCAAGTGGAATTTCAAACCAGTATCAATACAAAAGTACTGAACTCATTATATTACTTCTGTGGTAAATTATGATTTGTTCACAATATTCACCCAGCCACTTGCGACAACCGGTTGAACGTAAGATGCTGTATTACTAGTCGTTTTGTTAATTAATTGCAAATATCTTTTTGTATTATTTATTAACATTACATACAAATACCATTTATATATTAATATAGTATTTTTTACTCTAGTTACGCCGACAGACGATGTCCTGTCCTAACTATGAACATTGTTTTTTTTTTATTTGAGAACCTTCTACTACTACTACTACTACTATAAGTAAGACAATAATTAAAATTGATGATGGGCCAGTGATCAGACAGCATCAGGCATGATTTGATGATCAAAGGAAATAGGGATTTATTTTTATATACATATAATAAGATTGACATACATATCATAGCAAGGTAAAGTATAGCAGTAAAAATGGCAGGCCGTTACATCTAATATTTGTTGTTTTGGGGATGTGACAACCCAATCGCTTAGTAATAGATTTAATGTATTTAGTACCAATTTCAGTAATAGCTATACAATAGTTTACAAAAAAAGGCCAAAAAAGGATTGGCATGCATCTATTCTTGTCACCAAAGTATCAATGCTAGACGGTATAATTATACCTATACATAATCTAAGATCCCGTCCATTAGATATATACACCCAGTATATAGAGATAACTAGTCACCACCAAAAGAACGCCCTGCTTGTTCACTGTTTTATAACACAAAAAAAAGACATGTGCCAGCTAAGCACATTTAAAAAGATATGGGGTAAAACTTTTTAAAAAATATGAAAACTGGAATATTTTTTTATATGTATATTAAATTATTTTTATTTAATAAAAGCGATTGCTATTATCACTATAGCATACCCAAAACAAATTACCATAGAAAAGAGATTTAAAAGTTTCCCTACATACCCATTATAAGTTTTCCAAGAAAAACGCTTTTCGTACACACGTCGCTGGCAGTTTTTTCTCGGCGCACTTTTCTAAGTGCTATAAATCTTTCACGTAAATAATTGAAACGATATTTTATGCCAAAACATTCTGCGGGTAGGGAGATGTCGCGAGTACCACCTGACGCCCCCTTTCCTAACTTGTACCACTTCCCACTTTAATTTGGTTTCGTAATGTATTTTCAATTAGATTCAAAGTAGCACCGTGATTTGTGGTAGAGGTAAAAGAGATTGGAGAATAATTCTTCTTTCACCCAATTTAAAGTGGCCTATGTGGAGAACGGTATGGCCGAGATATATCAGCGGTAAGTTATGAAGGTGATTCCAATTATGATACACATTCAAGTGTTTTTATTAACCAACTCCCGAAAATGAGCAAGTTTTAATTCGTACGTATTTTTCGTATGTTTCACGATTACTCGATTATTACTTACTACTTACTAATAATAAAAGTATATTCGAGTGTGAATGATTTCGATCAAAATTAGACTAGTAGTTTTGTGTTAAACAATCACTCATATTTTTGTATGAATCGAAACAAGTTTCTTGCACTTTTTAAATTTATTAATAAAACTTTTTTAAGTTTTATGTCAAATTTTCAACAATAATCCTATTTCAATTGTAAATGCGAAAGTTTGTATATTTGTTTGTTTGTTTGACTCCTTCAAGCAAAAACTGCTGAACCGATTTTCATGAAATTTGGTACACACAAAGAGAGGATTATATTAATACATAGAATAGTTTTTATCCCGAAACAATGTTCCTGTGGGCCCACGCGAGTAACAGATACCTGTATATAAATTACAAAAAAAGTTAAGTCATGTTTCATGGTCATTTTATCCTGCAATGTATGAAATTGTTTGTATAACATTTTTATTCTTGCACAACATACGAAATAACAAAAGTTTCCTGTCTTTTTAAGTGCAAAATGTTTACATGCCCCGATAAAAGCAATAACTGGTCGTGATCCCATCGTTGATCGAGGGGCATTAGGGGATAATTACGCTGATCATCTGCAAGGCACAGGTTCGTTTCCCGACAGAACCAAGCATTTGTGTGATAGGATATTTGTCTGTATTTCTGAAACTTATTTTAATTAACAAAATATTTATAATTACTAAAACTAGCTACACATATATAAACTTATTACGTTGAGCCTTTCGTTTTGCTACTAGGCTCGAACAATAAATAATAAACAAAAACAAAATGTTACTGTTTCTTAAAGTCGGTAAGCCCTAAATATTTTGTAAGTAATAAAACAAGTAGGACAAAATTGCCTCAAGGTATAAGACATGACTTTTAATAAACATCAATATGGAATTCATTACCAATATTATGTTTGTTTTTTGTTTGATTAAATTGGATTCCCCGTGTTGGTCCGGGCTCCTTTGCAGAATAGACCACCTAAATTCCTGCTAGGCAGCTCGGAAAAGGCGAGCATAGGCTTGCCGTCACTAATACCGTGACATCCTACTAGGTGGTAGTGTTTCGCAGCGACTCATCCGGATTGGTACCACCGCCTTCCTTATTCCTGCCGCCATAACGTCATGATGTGTTCCGGTTTGGAGGGTAAGGTAGTCGGTAGAATTACTTTTGATCGAGGCCTAGTATCCCGGCATCAGGTTGGCAACGCACCATTACCACCTTTGGTGTCTCTAGGCGGCGAGAATTTCTTACCATTCGGATCCGTCTGCTTGTTTGCCTTCCAATATATTAAAAAAAAATACTAAATAAAAATGTTTTATCATTAAAACGGTACATTACACTAAAATTGGTAAGGTTGATTCGGAATTGAGCAATACTGCAGTTGTGGTCGCGGGGATCTATTTGTGCTTATAATTGTATACAATCATAATAATCAAGTTCTTATAATAACATAAAGTAAATTAATAAGTAGCTTATTTTGAAGAACAAGCCATAAATGATGAAAAAAGACCATTCATCATCATCAAGATGCAAGAAATTCCAGTTAAAAACTTTCCTTCCTTTTCTTTCTAAGCTCACTCAAAAAGTTTTTTTAAATTTTGATTTACAAATTTTTAAGAGTAGGAGATTTTCCCGCCCGAGGAGAAGCCCGCATTACACTGGAAACAAATCATTTATGCTGCAAATGTTTATAGGATTTTGGCATCTGGATGTGATGACCCCATCGCTGGATTTTTCATTAATGCAGTTAGTCATGGCAAAGTTGCAGTGTCGTGCAGCAGCAATTATACTTTTATCTATTTGTTTTATATTTTTTGTTTTCGTGACCTATTTCCGAAAAGTAAACCATCCTGTGAAATTTACGTTTACATAATCAAACAAAACATATTTGTTTTAATAAATCTCTGTATAAGTTTTTTCATAAACGTTTACTTTCCTCTTTTATGATACTTTGTTAAACTTCTTTATTTCTTTGGTGAATATATTTTAGCCACTTTTAAACACCATTTATTTCCGATCGTGGTTCCGTAATGCTTTACGCTCGACTCGATGAATGTGTCGTTATGTGATATTAGATAATAAAATGCTTGGATAGACTTGTTCATTTCCCTTTTGAGAAATTTGGGGGAAAAAGTGATCACATCATCTTATTCAAGAAGTTAACATACGTTTACGCGTAAATTGTTATTAACAGTTTGTTTTTGTAACTTCCGAAAACTATTTTAAATTCAAATGATTTTTTTCGTTTACGCGTTTATTCTTTTCTTATGTGTGAGGAGCATTCACACAGGTCTCCAGATGGGAAGAGACAATTGTGACTTATTAACACCTTAGATGTTATAGTCGCATCGCTGTCCTGTGGCCGATTGATTTTAGGTCATTTATGCAAGTCTAGCGGCTATACCCCCAAACTAACAGACAGACATAACAGAGTCATTATGGCGGCAGAAATAGGTAAGGCTGCTAATCCCTATCCTGTTACTGCAAAGCACTCTACCATTTGTGGTCTTGGTGGTAATTATTTAACCAATGCTCACCTCTTATGAACTGACTGGCAGACAGGCAAATAGTCTATTCCACTTATCGGACCTAGACCATCACTGGTAAGCTTCGCTAATAATGAAAGGATTTTTATTTCTTTGATAAGTTATGTTTAAGGAGTCTGCTTTCACAAAGTAGTTTCTAAATTCGTACAGTTAGAACAAGAAGTATTGTTATGTCGCTTGTGGTTGCGATGTAGTCCCTATTACCCATGTCATCGATAATGACGGCAAAATGTGATTCATATAAATTCTACTATCAAAATAAATTCAAAACGAAATTGTTCCTGACAATGTATTATGGTTGTTGTGTGATAGTAGTAGCGTTGTGGTTGTGCTACGTGTGATAAGCCTTAATAAGATAAGAATAAGCCTTAATACTCTTAATAATGTTCGTGGTCTGTAATACCCATGTGGTCAATAATGACGGATAATATAAATATTAATTCTAATAATGATATGATATAAATTCTACAGTTCATTTTCAAAACGAAAATGTTCGTGACTGTAAGTATGGTATGGTGCTAAGTGTGAAATAAGCCTTAACCCGCTTAGTAGTTTTCTCGCAATCGTTGGTGTCTAGCTTAACTTTGTCAAGGCTTATGGACAATACAAAATATTGTTTTGAATCTGCCTAGCAGTTTCGGATATAAAGACTTTAAATCAAATAAAAAAATAAATTTGTAGATTTGTAATATTTTTAAATTACCATACACTGAATTTAGAATCTGATCCCTCTGATGTCAGATTTTTTACTATAGACATAAATCACATTTTGAACTCTTATCCATTCATAACTGTAAACAAAATATTTCTAAATACGAGTATTTTAAAGCTAATTTACGATCTTTTAGCTTTGTAAAGCCTTTTTTTAGTTTATTCAACACGAAACGTGACTAATGAGGCGAATTTTCGCTTTGTCAAGATTTTATGCAGCATCTCCTCAAACAGCCATGATTCTTTTGTCACAGTGCATTATTTTTTCCTCGTAATAAGTCATACGTGTAATGAATAAGGGCGATTTGTTTTGGATCCATAGAAATTTATGGTCGATATCGGGGCCTTTTACAGGCGTTTTTCTCCTCATTCCGCTATTGTGATCGCCTTTTTCTGCCCCTTTATCCGGGCTCGAAGTTTTTTATCGTCCTCAACACTGACATTTTACGGGTTATTAATTGGTTGTCACAAGTTTATTTATTTCTCTATTTTGACAGTAGAACGTTTTTCGTCGTACATTATGGAGGCTGGATTGAAAATCTATCATATTCAGGTTGTCGTAAATTCGCCGTGATATAGTGCGTTACACGGTAATAACTCTGCGAATGCGTCGAGCAGTGCGGACGGATGTGACGCGCGTTAAATAATGACATCGGATATTAAAATGGCCGCCAAATATGGATTTTTGAGGACGCAGATAGTAAACTAGATATTGTAATTTAAAAAAAAAACGACGGGTTGCACTCCGTGAGTGCCGGCAAAAGTGAAAACTTGAATATTAACGTTGCGCATTTTTTGATATTTTGGAATGGTTTGGGAATCATTTTTGCACGAGTTGCTTTAATTATCAGTATGAAAGTACTATAATTTATGTGGTAAAATACAATATTCATTTATTGCGCTATCGTACACAAACATGACAACACGAATTTTTCATTGACAAATTTTGAAGCCATAGTCTTCATCTCTCGTTGGCGATACTCTTTAAGTTGAGCTACTACGGATTCAATCTGTAGCTTAAACAGATGTTCAACACTTGCTGATAATTCTTCTGTACCTCTTTTATTGATAGTTATTCCGTAAGTAGGAGATTTTTTGACAGATCAATTGTCAGAGTTTGAAGTATCCTTCAGCCAAGAGACTAATGAACAGGATGTAGCTACTGGAGGGTTAGAACTGGTTCTAACCCTCCAGTAGCTACATCATTGTAAAATGACAAAAAACTGTGACATAAGAGTATTTGAAACAAGCTTTTAAGAGTTTACTAAAAAGCATATATTCTGGAAAAAATATATCGTATATGATTTCATAGTTTGCGTTAACAAATATAATAATAGTTATGGTGTTTTTTAATAAATGTTGATAAGTTACAAGATTTTAGTTCCTTAGATACGTGTTTTCTAAACTCAGTTCACAATACAACATGTTATACAAACAGTCTTTAAAGAAAATCAAATTGTTTTGTTAACATTACATGTAATGCTATATAAAGAATAAATTGTATTTAAACTTTTTTTTAATGACTCAAAAAGAAGTACATATTTCCATTGTGCATTCTTTTGCCAATCGGGCATTTGTCCAATCCCATACAACTTTTTTTTATTACATGCAATTATCTGCTAAAAAAAGTTTAGTGTTAAAAGAATTTAGACATCGAACTCGAAACTTCAGGTATATAGGTATTTAGGTAGGAGATCCTACTAGGTGGTAGAGTTTCGCATCGACTCGCTCGGATCGTCTTACCTATTCTTGCCGCCATAACGTTAGTGCTTGCCGTTGAAGTGTTCCGGGTGGGAGGGTAAAGTAGCCAATAAACTTATTTTTGCTCAAGAACTAACATCCTGGCCTCAGGTTGGCAACGCACCATTATCACTTTTGGTGTCTCCAAGTGGTGTGAATTTCTTACCATCAGGAAATCCGTCTGCTTGTTTACCTTCCAATATCATAAAAAAATCAGAGCTAACACCGAATTAACACCGAATTAACACGAAAATGCAAAGGAGAATAAAACGCTGACACTGGCTCACTAGACCACTGAGGTGAAATTACTACGTTAATATTCGTTTATAAGTAATACTTTATCTTAGTTTTATAAAACTTTAAATCAAGAAAATTTAAAGCTCGGGCCTCTTAAACCATACGTAACTTTGTAGCTCGTCTCTAAAATATCGTGTCACTACTTGTGTGGCAAAAACACATTCATAAATTATATTAACCCATAATGTAGCCACTTAATCTTCAAAAATTATCGCCTCTTATAGTTCAAACAGATGGTTGACGACTTTAAAAAAATATAAGCAGATGCCTATGATCCTCAGAATTGGTTTAATTAAAGCCAACCATCTTTTACTAAAGAATTTAAGAGTTACATACATACTGTTGTTATTTATTTGCACAGTTTGTACCGCTGAGCTATGAACAAATAAACTGAATAAGAGCGAGTCGGACTCCAAGTTACAGTGTTCTGTACTAGTAAACTTAAATTAGTGGTAAGAATAGCATATAATATTTGAATGGACCATTAACATTTTTCATTCGCAAAAATTAATTGATTTACGTTTTTAAAAGTTGCTGTAACTTAATAATTGAACACTTGTACTTTTCCACTATACTCAATATCTATATGTTCAATATATTTGGTTCATCTGAATGTTATTTTAAATCTATCTATGACATCACGTATGTACGGGTTCGATTTTTTTAGTTTAAATCCAAATGTGAGTAATGTCCTTAATTTGCAGTTTGTATTTTTTAATCCTCGATGGACAAAGAACAAAGACAAAGAACAAAATTATAAGCGTAACGTATGAGTCTGTCTGCAGCATCATATCTTTTGAATAGATGGACCGTTTTCGATGCGTATTTTTTCGTTTGAAAGCTGTCTTGATAGAGATGTTCTTAACTACGTTACATGTACATTTTTAATTTTAATGTCATATACAAAATTATAAAGCGGGTCACGGTATACTACCTACCAAGTTTCAACTCTGCTCGAGAAAAATATAAATGTGACATTATAACAGACAATCGGACATATCGAATTTATATGTTCCGTTTTTTCTCATCCGGCTACGGAACTCTAAAAAAGTAATGTTTCAAGGTATCTCCAGTTACTTACTTGTAATTTGTCAGTTTGTGGACAGGGCTGTTTGTACTAATTGTTTGAGTAAATATGTAGAAAACCAGATGAGACGTAAATATATAAACACTACATATAAAAAGAAACGTGTAATATATTTACATCCACTAGTACTTATCTTGTCGTTTAAATTTGTCGTTCGTGTTTTAAATTCGATTTTAAAAACATATGTTTGGTATTGTTTTGTGTAAATGAGTGTATATACAGTGTTTATTTAAGTGTGTGAAAAGGGACTTGACATAACTACTTATAAAAGGTATAAACATTTTTTTTTAATACTAGCTGACGTTTGCACAATCGTCTTTATAATACCTGGTCTGTCTGAACTATGAATGTTGAATTTAATATCAACCTACTCTGAAGGAGATGCTGGACACTGACACTGAGCATTTATAATTTTGCTACTATTCTTATCCAAAGCTATACTTATTTTATACTTCACAGTGACTCGAAAAGAATATTGTATGTCTCCTCTGAAGTAACCAAATCATTCGCATTGTCTTCCATATTTGACACAAAGTCACTTAAATAATATTGTCTTCCACTTTGAAGTGCTTTCGAGTTTCCACAATTTGGGAGCTGTTCGTCATCGTCAGATAAAGTAGCATTAAAATCTAAAGTATCAATAGGATCGGTAGTAATATACATGATAGCATAGCAAAAAGAACGAGGGATAGCTTGGAATGGAAAATTTGACCAGTTTGTAGTAGGAATAGTGCAAGATTTTGAACTTGGTAGAGTTGGATTGAGTAATTTCATACGTTGTTGTTTATCCTCTTACCACCATCAATTCCAATAAATTTTTTTTACTATTACCATTTGCAATGCATTCTTATATTCTTAAATATACAAAAACAACAAAAAAAATTATTTTAAATATTAAAATTTTAAACAACTTAATGACACATACGATAAAATTTATGAATCAACTAACCTTTCAACTAAGACATTTTTATTACCTGACACGGTTAAGCCACGACATGCAAGCCATCGTTTTAAGTCCCTAACAAGATGATCTTGTACTTGCAAATTTCAATTTCGCCCCAGGTTCATCATCTTCTGTTAATTCCATAATAATTTTATATGTTTAACGTTACAAATGCAAATCGTCTTTAACGTCATGGCTAAAAAAACAAAATTATAATAGTATAGAATCTCTGTGCAAATAATTCTAGCTTAGATAAATAAACGCACTAACATACATACATGTAGCAATGTAGCATACACATCCATATTCTTAATAATGTATACATACTACTTACTAACACACAGATACACACACAGAAACACACACACACACACACACACACACACACGCACACACACACACACACACACACACACCACATAAACGCTCACACACATTATTTTTTATAAAAAAAAGAGAAATAATAACTAACATTATAAAATTTGTATTTAAATTAAATTTCACAGTGTATAACTAGCCTTAACGTTAATATTTATATTCAAAATGGAAGAGCGGTGTCACCTCACACAAGTGCGCTTATACTTAAAAGGAGACTCCGATCGCATTGTGTTAATGTACAAAAAAGAATCGAATAAACATTTTTTGATTTTTTTTGATTTTTGATTTTAACGTTGTTGTCAATAGAAAATTCAAAACATATGTATGTTTTGAATTTTGCCCCCACCGGTTCTGCCCATAGCGGATCTTTTTTAATCTACCCAGGAAAAAGGCTAATAACCAGGTAAACTGTCAAATGTAAACTTAACCTAAGCTAGAAGCTAACTCCGAGTTAAATATTTAACCTAGATACGTGTGCAAATGGCCTTATTAAATCTATAGTACGGTAAAGGCTCTTATACAATTCGATCCTTTTAAAAATGATTTTAAAGAAAAATATATATAAAACAGTACCTAATATTTGTAATGCACATAGTCCAAAGGTCTGTATCCCATTTTCCGTCTTATGTAGGTTCTTTTTTCCGCCATGAAGCATTGTTGGCTGCTTTATTCCTTGATTTATAAGAGATGTTGGAAAGACAAATAGCCGGATTGTGTTCCAAATTTTTAAAGCCACATTTCGTATCGCGCACACTCGCACCCCCGCTGTACCTTACTGGGTTCAAAGAGTCTTGATCATTATTTGAACAAGTTTATTTATGTTACAACAATATCATTACACAAATAATTATTGCATTACTGTTTCTGTGATCTAGCAGTCCAGTGCTATACTTGATTTTACAAGGTCCTAGGTTAAATTAAAGAGTTTAGCAACTAGAAAAAAATGTGTTTTTTTGGCGTTTTTTCCGTTTTGTTTATCACATTGTGGGCTAGTTGTAACCAGGACACCTGGTTGTGCCCCTGCTAATATACGTGAAGTTACTTTTTTTTACAAAAATAACAATGTAGTAGAGTCAACTGATTAACAGTTGGCACTTTCGGCAATACCTGGCAGCTAAACATTATAACAAATTTCCGTAATTAGGCAATCAGTGCTATTTTTCAATAATTAAAAGTAATACCCTAAAAATATCATTCCCCTAAAAACAAACTTTTGTCAGACTATCTCTCACTTTGTATATGAGAAGACAGCGGGCTAGCACATACATTTCATGACTGTAAGAGACAACAGTGACCTTTAGAAACCACAGTTGTTATAGGTGAAGCCAGGATGTTGGGGCTATTGTCCAAGTCTACCGGCTACTCTACCCTCGCTGCCGGAACATAACAGGCTTATTATGGTAATAGGAATAGAATAAAAGGCGGTGGATCCCTACCCGGATAAAATGCAGCACAGAATTCTACCAGCGAACGGCAGATGGTCTATTCTACACAGACAGATCAACAAGAGGAAGTTAAGGAGCCAAAAGGCATTTACGTTATTTATTTATTTATTTGACACTACAAACAATTAGGTACAATAAGCGAGTTAATTTAGTAAAAAGATGTCCTACAGGTAACCGAAAGAAAAAGAGGGAACATAAATTTATTAGTTTAAAAATATTACTTATACTATTACGTACTTAGTATACTTCAATGCTAACATTTATAAACTAATAAAAGGTCATCAACCGTTTTACACTAAACACAATTAGGAATTTCACGTTTTGGAAATAGTCAGAAATTGTATGTGACGATCCAACCACTTAATATTTACAAAAAATAATTTCAATTTCGAAAGAAGGTATTTAACTTGCTCTTAGAGAAAACATACTGGTAGTATAGAGTCCATATTTGTAATAAATAATAATTATGAACTTAATAAAATTATTAGAGATACCTACCTTGGCAGCCGAGGAGTTTGTTATGACGTTTCTTCTTATCTTACTGGCTAGGTTTGGAAGCCGTGGTAGTTTACGGCAGATAACGTTAAATGTGTTTAACCGACTTAAATTAAGAAGGAGGTTTTCAATTCGGCCGGTATATTTTTTTGTGTATGTATACCGATTTGTCCGAGGTTTCTGAACTGATTTGCGTGATTCTTTTTTTGTTTGATGCCGAATAGTTTCGAATTGGTCCTATAAAAATTGGTTCAGGTAGGTCCATTATTTTTTTTATGAGCATCTTTTGTCTACTTCACCTATCCCGATGTCTATTTTATTAAATTAAATCATATCAGCAATAAACTAAAAAGTATTAAATAAAAATAACTACGTTATAAAACCGACTTCAAAACTAAAAAGTAAAAAATAATAAAGATTTGATATTAATTAAATACTATCCATTATTTATGTGCTATTTACTAATAGGTCTGAAGCAAGTGTCAATCCAATTTAATATTTAAATAAGATATAGGTAATTATTATATTATTTTTTAGTTTTTAGTTTTGAAGTCACTTTTTTAACCTAGTTATTTTTAGTAAAATGTTCGGTCATAAATAGTGAAACTGCTCATAAATTCCTACGAGTATAAATAATTTGCTTAAAAACATTTTTATATAAACATCAAAATGTTTGTTGGTATACTTACTTAAACATTTTGGTAACATCTTATTCATCAAACATTTTAAATATCCAAATAAATTATTTTAACTTCATTTTATTAAGATTACTAATTTTTGGTCAAAAATATCCAGCAAATAAACCTTTTATTAAATTTAAATGTCGATAGATAGTGCAACTTTAATTGTTTTTTTTTGTAATGAATATACAGAGTTTCACTTCTTTGAATAGAAATAGTAAGAATAAAATATAAACAAGCATTATAAATGAATATCCCTAGACCAATTACAAAAATTGATTTAACCCCATAGTAAACAAATTACATCCTTTGTTATAGGTTTGAGTCAATGATACTAATACATAGAAATACATAAATAGATACTGGCATAAATTAACACGAAATACCGTCATGTTTATTCAATCTTTACGCCATCACAAGTTATATGACACAAACTACCAACTAACCATTGGAGTAAACATTTTCATGTCATTCCGACTTAATTTTTACCCCATAAACGCACCCCACGAACCGCGATACGGTATGGAAATTCGGCGCTCGTCGTCGGCAATATTCGACAATATTCGGGCGAACGTGCGTTCCACGCTAAATTGCCTATTTATTCTTAACTTCATATATTACTTTACGCGTGTTGTCTGCGCAAAGGGATATTTATTGTTTGACCGTTATTGCGTCAAATGACGTATTGGTTATACGTAGAACCGTATACGTTAAGTATGGCTTACGCGTGACATGAGCGTTTCTTTAGTTTTGGAGAAAATTGCCTCTTGTGCTCTAAAATGTGTTTCGAATGAGAACATTGTTTTAATCTGCTCTCGTTCTTTGCTAGTATAAAAGACAAGACCTTTGAGTGCAATTAAGAAATAGGTATACCTACATATTTTATGCAATTTATTTCTTAAAGTCAGAATAAAAAGCCTCAAGACTAAGCAATACATTATGGACAAAAGGTTTTATTTTTGTCAATTGGAGTTTATTTACTTAAAAGAATATTAAGCCACGTGATCAAGGCTATCGCTATTGTATACTTCAGCATGGAACACCACAATAACGACCATTAACGTAAAAATGGAAAGATTACGTACTAAGGCGTTGGTATCAACTCTTGCGGGCTGCTGCACGGAACTCTACCATTTGGCATAGATTTGTTCAGATTATAAGATTGCCTGAGCACATTGAAGACATAAATTGAAATAAATTAAAAAAAAATATGTCTGAAATAAGTAAAATAGGTAATTATAACAATGCAGTATATAAAATAACAATGATTATGATGGATTACTCCTCTAATTAATCTTTTATAACTATTAAAAACTAGCGGACTGCCTCGGCTTTGCACGGGTATAAAATATACATACCTATAAACCTTCCTCTTGAAACACTTTATCTACAAAAAAACCGCTTCAAAATCCTTTGCGTAGTTTGAAAGATTTAAGCATACAAAGGGACATAGGAACAGAGAACGCGACTTTATTTCATACTATGTATTGATGAAATTAAAAAAAAAGTAAAACTACAAAATAGCTAAGCCCGCTGAGTTTCTTTTGCCAGATCTTGACAGTGAGAGACAGTGTTTTACTCCGGTGGTAGCTTTTAGAATTTTATCGACTTTTCACAAGTATTTACTCTATCTATGCTATACATAAGTGAAATAAACGATTTTAAATACATATATTTAAATTCTTTTACGTATTCCTATTCAAGTACAAAAATCGTCTAGAGTGTAAAATTTCCTAAACGCTATTTTAACACTACTATTACTTAAGGTTAAGACACTTATTACAACGCCATCTATGGCAGGGCGGGTGATTTTGGTACTATTGAATTTTCTGGTGTACTAATATACGAGAAAGTATGTAGATAATACTTGTGAATTAAGTTTTATGAAATTCCAATTTAAATGAAATTTGCACTATTTGGCGTGGTTTTAGGGGATATAAATAAGTTTCTTATAACCACTAAACATTTTCTATGGATATTTCAAATACCTACTTTGCTCATCTTTATCGCCTCTGTGGTCTAGCGGTCCGGGTGTTGGACTTGACTGCATGAGGTCCCGGGTTCGAATCCCGGGTCGGCCAACAAAAAGAAAATTGGATTTTTCCAATTTTCTAATTAAAAAAAATGTTGGTCGGGATTGGAATTGTGCCCGGTTGGCGATAGGCTTGCCAACTATCACACTGTGGTACTTAGTATCTTCGGCTAGTCGTGGGTGCCTTGGTTATACCTCTGCCTACCTCTTCGGGGATATGGGCGTGAACATGGTTTACTTAACTTTTACTTTTACTTTGCCCATATATCATGTTATTAAATAAGACAAATATTATTAAAAGTTTACCTGCTCTATAGGTAAAGAACTGAATATATATGCCTGACGCCCTGGGATCCCGACTGAGACAGATTTTTAAACATAGATTGTATGTATTTTAGGTATAGGTTTCGGTATCACTGTTTGATACGCCGTCGTACAGCAAAGTATATTAAATAAAAAAGTATCCTTACGCCCATATCCCCGAAGAAGTAGGCAGAGGCACAACTAGGTCATAGATGGCAAGCCTATCGCCAACCGGGTACATGTTCCATCTCGGGCAACGTTATTTTTATTATAAGATTAAAAGTACACATTTACTACTTTTTTATTGCCCGACCCGGGGATCGAACCTAAGACCTTAAGAAGTCAAGTCAGACGCCGTACTGCTAGACCACAGAGGTATTATATATATAATACATTAAATACTGCTAAAAAATACTGTATAACTATAATAGACATTCAGATCTTAATCTCTTTTGTCATCCATATAAGAAGGATACTAATTTAAAAAAGATAATAATCTAACCACTCACACCAGTAATTCTATATTAAATACTTTCCTCCATCTGTAGAGGGGAGTAATGAATAGTACGTTATTTACGAGCCGTAGACTGGCAGACGACCGATAACATCCCTCCCAATATCATATCCCCATTACATTCTGTTACTGACTGAGTTATGAGAGACTTCTTTGTACTGTAAAGTCTGTACAGTACTTGAGATTTTGTTGCGGGCTTTTAGAAGTGCATTTATATGACTTTCGAGAGTAAATATGACTTATTGTACTTGCAAGTGCTTTAGATTTAGATCTATGTTTAATTAAGTGTAGCCAGATTAAGACTATAATTCATCAAATCTGACTAGAATTCAGGAAATAGCCTAAATTCTAAATGAATTAATGATACCAAAATTAGTCTTATATTATTTTATTTTTTATGATACTGGAAGGCAAACAAGCAAAAGGATTTCCTAATGGTAAGAAATTCACGCCGCCTTGAGACACCAAAGGTGGTAATGGTGCGTTGCTAACGTGAGGCCGGGATGTTAGGCCTCGAGCAAAAGTAAAGTACCGGCTACCTTATCCTCCGAACCGGAACACGTGAACGGCAAGTGCTGGCGTTATGCAAAGTTAAAGCGGTGATATCAATCCGGGCGGAACTCTATCACCTAGTCAGATGTCACGTTGTTAGTGACGGTAAGCCTATGCTCGCCTTTTCCGAGCTCCCGGGCAGGAAGGCAGATGGTCTATTTTACAAATGAGCTCGGACCAACATGGGGAAAAACCAACGGGGTAAGTGAAACCAGTCAGAAATGGCGAAAACGTATATTCGTTTTTTGAATAACTTTTATATTGGCACTCGATACTTTCTGCTGCTCAAGTAACCAGCTTTTTAGCAACGACTTTGTCATGGCAGTGCAGATTTTCATACAAAATTTAGCCCCCATTTCATTCTTGTGCGATTTGAAAAAAAAAGTAACATATGTTTGAACTCTGGTCGTTAACTATATGTGTATCCCATTTATCAAAACTAGTCCGGTAGTTTAGCCCATGAACAGACAGATAGACATATATAATTTTATGTGTGCATATGAATGTGTTAGACATTAAGGTGATGTTAAAGTCATATCCTTATGATGTTGAATTCGATTTCTTTTATTGGAAAAGAAAGATTTTTAGTGGAAAAGTTTTAATATAAGATTATGAAGTATGTATTGACTAAGGCTTTTATTATTTTTTAGTAATGTCATAGTGTTATTTATTTAATTGGTTCTAACATCAAAGTTACACACACACATACACACACACACACACACATATATCTTCACGCCAAGTCCCTTACGGGGTAGGCAGTGAGTATCGAGTGCCAGACCTCACGACCCTGACAAACCTGTCTTGCTTCCTTCACATTCATAACCCTTTTCATACAAACACGCCGGTTTCGGAGACTCTTGACACCACCCTCGGATAATATCCGATTGATCTGATCGTGAAATGTCAGCCATCAAAGTTCTTCTCCATTTTCTACTTATATGACTTCCAATTGCAATATCATGCCATATTATCTTTTTATATTGAACCATCAATCATTGAATAAAAAGTATAATTTAGTCAATGATAAATTACAATTATTACATTAGATCTTGCGTGTTTTTTTTAAATTTTCTAATAAAAAACAGTTTTGATAGGGATTAGATAAGTACCCAGAAGCGACTGGTTTGTTACGTATCACATTATAAAACTAAGAATTAGGTACTTTTGCTAATCGTGGCAGCCCTGCTTGTACTCCTTCCTAAAATTCTGCGTTATAGTTTCAGGGATACGGAAGTAAAGGGACTTACTTACCTTATAACAAGTTATTATCCGGACAGACAAATATGCAGACTGTTATGTTACTTAAGTAATTTTGCCTTCCCAATTGCTTACACAAGTAATACAATGTAGCTGACCGATCTATAGACCATAGTAAAAAAAAAGACTACTAGTGGTAGAGTGTGTGCAGCAATTTGTCTGGCTAAAGATCAACCGCCTAATAAATTTAGGTCTTTATGTTCCTTGCAAAGTGCCGGGTAGCCGGTAGACTTGCAGAATACCTAACTAAACGTTCTAAAAACAAAACTATAAGTATGAGTTTTTTTTTAATCTTTTTTTTGGGAGACTTATGTCACTAAAGCAATCACGTCAGTTCATTAAAGTTTTTACTATACTCAGTTTCCAGGTTATCAAAGACTGAAAACCAAAAGCATTTGAATATAATATGCAATTACTATACCTATAATTATATTATAAAACACAATTTTACGCTTAAGCGAGAGAATAGGAATAAGTTGACAGGGACTTCGGGCCTGAGTTATGGTCCTCAAGATAAACGACGTGGGCGAAATGAAGTCGCGACCCCCCACGCCCACCTTCTGTGGCGCCCCCTTCGGGCAATGGAGATAAATTTCCACAGAAAAATCCGCGATAGTTCTGTTCTGAGCACGTGAGTTTAGATTATTAATGTATTTCATTAGAACTGTCATATAATATGCCTATTATTAGAGTATAGACTTCTACCTTATAGGTTAGAGTACCCGCTTGCGAGGGATAAATGGCGAGGAAATCTACGAGGCTCGTGTTCTATACCTAATAGGGTTAGATATTGGTGCGATGAATATATTCTATATTTTTTATAATTGACTAGTTTTTATTGTTTATTAAATTTATTTCAGGTAATTAAAATAAATTAAAAATGTTTTTTTTTGGAATTGAATCCTAATTTTTACCGTAACTATGCGTTTGACAAATTTTAAATCAGTGTTTTTAAGTGTTATGTCAACAGACAAGCACTCAGGTTTCCTGTTGACAAGAAACAACCGTGGGCATAGACACTATCGATGTGATAGGTGCGTTACTGCCCTCGGGACCTATTGTACAAGTCTACGGACTACCCTACGCTCTGGACAGAACTTAACCGACATGAAGAGTGAGAAGTATGGTGACAGGAAAAGTAAGGCAGTGGATCTAATAACCGACCAAGTCGATGAACAGCACTTTTCCACGTTTGATATTGTTACGGTATTGACCTATTTAACCTGTGCTCTCCTAAGAACTGCTTAGAAGCAAATAGTCTATTCGACACTGAGGACTGGAAATAACACTTGCAAAGTTTGTTGTTTTGACAAAGGTAATCGAATAAAAAAACTTCAAATCAAATTCAATGAAAAAGCCACGGAGTTAACCTAGTTTAAATATTACAAACACAAACCTATGACAAACTTACGACCAGATTCCGACATAATAACCTATTATAAATAAACTAGCTGCTGCCCGCGGCGTTGCCCGCTTGATTAATAGTCCCACAGGATTATTTTTTCGGGATAAATACTATTCTAACTGTTAATCCAAGTTACCCTCTATGTCTGTGCCAAATTTAATGAAAATCGGTTAAGCAGTTTTTGCATGTAGGAGTAACAAACAAACTTACAAATTTTTGCATTTATAATATAAATAGGATTACTATTGACTGGCGTTTAAAAAACTGGCCAATAATTTTATATTTACCAGTTAATTGGATTTACATTTTTTTGGACAATTAATAAATACTAGTGGTCACCCATTGGTCGAAATTCAACCATAATAAATTTTAATATCTTGTTGATAAGAACGCCATCTTCATTTCTCAAGACCAACTACTTTGTTTCCAAACTTCTTAGTTATATCTTTTATCATCATCATCAATATATTTGTTTGTGTGTGTCAAATGCATGGTAGTGTGAGAATGTTTTATTTATTGATTTAATGTAGGTACTTTATAACCATTGTTGTAGAAAAATATTAGCGTTCTGCACTTCTCCTACATATAAACTATAAGTGTGCTAAATTTTATGCTCCTGCGTCAGCGCAATTTTCGTAAAAACAGGTCCAAAATTTTGGCATCACGTATTAATATATAGATTATCAAGAATTTTCTACATAGCTGTCCAAAAACTTATGAATTACCATTGTCTTGGATTGTGATTTTAGATAAATTACTTTTATTTTTCATTAAATTTACACTGTAGTCATTTAAATAAGGAAAATAAAGTATATTCACGCCTATATCCATGAATAATTAGGTAGAGGCACAACCAGGGCGCCAGGAAACCAGAGATAGGTGGCAAGCCTATCGCCAACAGGGCACTTACTCAATCCCGGGCAACGTTGATATGAAACGAAAAGAGAAAATAACTATCTAATAAAATCAATTGAACGTCAATCATAACTATAACATACAAATAAAATAACTTTTTTATAACACCTACAAAAACTTGTTATGTTCACATAAATCTACCTAACAATAAAAGTTATTGTTGGGGTATTGAAGGATTATTACGTCTATCACCCTTAATGAAAGCTAAATAAAAAATAATTTTCACTTACGTCCATCAAATAGCTATTTGTGAGTTATAAACGCGTCCATATAGGGAAAGTTTAGCTATCTTCCCTATTTCCCATCGATTTCCTTTTTTGTGTTTTTCTTACATTGATAATGACATTTCTATCTACTGAAAGAGATCTACTGCTGACCTGTATTATTGTCATACGGATATTTACAACGTTCATTTATATGTCGGTATCCCCTCTTATTTTCCGTTCGAGGCCAATCCGATAGCAGCTACTGTTGAAAATTTTTCGTAAGCAGCTATACATCTTGTTGCGAGTACTATCTTTGAGCAAACATTCGACGACCGCCCCTATGTTGGGTGCAAAGAATAAGTATACGCAGATGAGACTCAAGATAAAAAAAAATGTTTGAACTTTTTTATGTTGAGAAATACACACATATACTTGTTTATTGGTATCTACAAAATGTAAATAACTTTCTTTGTTCGTTGTCTAATTAAAACTAAGTATTCAACTTTTCCAGTAATAACTCGTCGTAATTAAATAATAATATTGTAGAAATTTAAAATATAATGAAGCCCTGTGTTCTTTTTACATGCCACTTGATGTCGATGATGAATGAAGAAACTGTTGATTTTTTTTTCTAAAAAACTATTCCTTGAGGAATGATTCGACGACCTTCATGAAAACTTATTTACTTATATTATATTAAATCAAGTTTCTATTCCCTTGATCATCGTGTGCACAGATGGTAAAAACCGCTAATTATTTTTTTGTTAAGTGAATAATTATTGGCCGGAGAACTTTCTTAAGAAAGAAAAAAAAAAGTATATTAAGCAAAAAATTATAATAAGTAATTATTTAATATTCATGGTTAAGACAGGAAGATGTGTGTTGGGTCGGTTAATAAATAATAAATGTTGGCGCATAAACTAGCACGATAACTTTTTGATTCAATGTTTAAAAATAAGTAAAACTAAAAAAAACTATATATATATTTCAATAAATAAGTATTTGCATAAAAAAATAACATTTTTCTTAATTTCTGTGGGAATTAATTATTGGATTCGAAGTCGGTGGCAGTAAGTCCACATCGAAAATATGTTTTTTTTAAATGAAAAAATATATATTAAAATTGGTTCAGAAATGAGGAAGTCGATTAATATAAAAAAAGTGTGTGTGTGTGTGTGTCAGCTACGACGCACGATTGGAGTTTACTCCTTACGAACGATAATTATGATATATATCGAATGGAACAAAGGGTAAATGAACGCATCTGCTAAAATGATAAGAGAAACAATCATATTTCTGTAATTATTCGGATTATTTATATTACTTCAATAAAGCGTATTACATAAAGTATGTTACAAAATAATATAGATAATAATAATAATTGTGTTCAATTTATACAAATCCAATTTTAGGATGATTCGACTAAGATCAATGTCATACGTAACTCGACTGTGGCGGAGCCGAATGACGACCCGCTCGGGGCGACTCGACTTTTGTTCGGGCGAGATCGTCAGTTTTGAAGGAGAAAAAATACTGAAGGACTGAAGTTGTCTCTATCTACGTAACGCCTCAACTTTTCGTGTTACACCTGATTTTACTCCTCATAAAGTTTCCGTACCGGGCCTTATAACTCAAATCGTTTCATAAAGAGTAAACTCCAAAAATATTTATGTACATAAAAAATCTAGGAATCTAACACATTACTTTTCTTCATAAAAAGTAGGGGTCTTTTTTCGAAGTCGTTTGTAAATTAAATATATATTTTGATATAGGTAACTAAAGTCTCTCCTTTTAAAGCTATTTTTAGTGAAAAATATTGTATTATTTGATAAAACGTCCGATGCTACCTGCATTTGAAAAAAAAACCTTATCTTTCATATTTTTTTTACACAATATCCAGGTACCTAAAAGCCACGTGAAAATAGCTAATATTAAAAATAGACAGTAGACAAATCTAAAAAAACTGCATTGCATTCCTTTTATGTAAAAACCTTTACGAGTTTTCTTCCACTTAGGTAAAATTGTGATACGTTTGAAACGTCTCTGAACACAGCTTAATCTTCCCTTTCCCCGACATCACATACCCCGCGTTCACATCGCAGATAAAACCACTTGTGCCAATTTTCTCCGGGACTTCCTCTATTTTTCTTGGGCTCTCTGAATTTCAAACAAAATTACATCTTTTTTGCAGCTAATACCATATTCATGATTTTTAATTGTTCTTATTTTTAGTATGTTAAATAAAATATTTTAATATTCTTTAAAAGTTCAAGGTAATAATTTAATGAATTAAACTATTTTTGTGCTTTTTTTGTTAATTTGTAGCCATTGGTATGTTGTTGGTCTAGTTTGCAGCTAAATCTCAGTTTTAAAGACTGAGATGTAAAACTAATCTGTAACGTAACAGATTAGTTTTACATTAATATTTTATATAAATGCATTACATTATAATGACATTAACATTAAATTAATTGTATGTAATATTCAATTAGGTATCTATCTTACTATAATAATAATAAGTCTTTACTATTTATGCCACCATAACTTCAATGCTTGCCGTTATCATATTTATGTCTACAGGTAACGGGTCTGGCAACTTGTTGTTTGTTCATTTTCTAATAAAAAACTTAGCACGATAAGAGGCCGATTAGCGACAGTGGGAGTCTTAGTTGTGTCTCTGTCTATCTCCTCGGAGAAATATTCGTGAATATACTTTTTTTGGTATTATTTAATAAGTATCTTCACGCCCATATCCCCGAAGAGGCAGGCAGAGGTACAACCAAGGCACCCACGACTAGCCGAAGACACTAAGTCCCACAATGTGATAGGTGGCAAGCCTATCGCCAACCGGGCACATTTCCGATCCCGACCAACATTTTTTTATATTAGAAAATTGGAAAAATCCAATTTTCTTTTTGTTGGCCCACCTGGGATTCGAACCCAGGACCTCATGCAGTCAAATCCAACACCCGGACCGCTAGACCACAGAGGCGATTAAATTAATAAATCAGTGAAGTTATTTTTCTTTAATAAAAATTGACAAAAAATCTGACCTGTTCTAATCAAATTAACATTTTACTACCCATAAATGTGTAAACCCCTTGTTGGTACACATAAACTATAATAACATTGATGTACCCCTGTATTTATAAATCTGTAATTTAAAAAAATATCTTTTCAACCGTGTCCCCGAATAAGTAGTCAGAAGTACAATCAAACACGACTAGACGAAGACATGTATGTCTCACAATGTGATAGAATTACGCTGGCAAGCCTATCGCCAAGAATATGTCCAATACTGGACAACGTTCTGTTTATTAGAAAATTGAAGATTACATTTTCTTTTTGTTGCCAGATCAATTCTAGAAACGCTCAATCATAGAAGCGATACATATAATTAATAAACGAATATGCCCTAAAGTAAAGATTTTTCTATGACCTATTAATCCTTTGTATGCCGGAACGCGGATCCGCGCAATACAGTTATACTGTAGCGTTTAAGTCGTGGCATACCAAAGGTTAATAAAATATATATTAAAGATTAGCCTGTATTTAAACAATTTCCACCGATAAAAGTTTTCATTACTGTATGTTTTTTTTTATCAAAATTAACTAAGGTTCAGCGAAAGCCTTCTTTTTTATGTTATAAATTAATGGAATTCATAATACGACTAAGCAGAGTATTTGAGCGTATTGTAATTGATCGGACTTGACTTCTTAATGCCGGGTTCAATAGCTGGGCCAGGCAATAAAAAAAACGAAAATGTATATTTTCAGTTTTCTAATAAAAATAGCGTTACGCAGGATACGATCTATGTGTTTGGCGAAAGGTTTGTCACCTATCATATTTTGGGACAGTGTCTTCAGCTAGTCGTGGGTGCCATGAATATGGGTGTGAAGATACTTTTTCTTTTTTTTCAGTTTCAAATAATTCATTTGAGTATACTGTAAGAGCTGTATCTCAGATTTGTAAACCAAATAAACAAAAAATCTCGTACGACCAAACAATGGCTAGTTATCTATATTTATATTAAAAAATCATAAATCCCCTTCTAAGAACACCACTGCGTGTAACAACGTACACCACGGCCTCATAAATTAAATAAAAACATTTATGTATTTTTAAAGCGTCACATAAACCATCATTAATCAAAAACAGTGAGAAATTAAGGGTAGAAAAGAGCCAAGTTAAACCGAATCATTTGTACGATCACTATCGTGAACTTTTATTTCTTGTCATGTAGGTAAATTATTTCCGAGTGTCATAATTCTGAACCTAAAGCTGCGGCCACACCGATGAGCATAAATCTGCCCTGTCGGGATCAGGTGACACCACCTTCTTTATGTTTTTTCCCAAGCCATTTTACAGAAAAGATACAAATCTTTACATATTTTGACGCTGTTTTACCGAGTTTATTCTCGGATTACTCGCCTCCATTACGTAATACTAAGAACGGCCTAACGCGTTGTGAGACGCAGCGTGTGTAAAAATATTAAAAACAAGTAGCTAGACTATATTTTAACTGCTTTTAAAGCGAGATATGAAGAAATAAGTCTGAGAAATATAACTGTATTTTTATGCGTTTGTGTTGGGGTTTAGTTGAGTAAGTTTTAATAACTTGTTTATTTTAATTATTTCTGTGATTTACTAACAAGCCAATTAAGATCATTTAAAATAAGCCTCTAAAAATGACATTTGTTTAATATTTTCTTATTTTTCTATAGATGTTTAATGCTTACAGTACAATGTAGTTTTTATCTCTGGCATTATTTTTTTGCGTAGTTTATAATTTTAGCTATAGAACTTGGCAAGTTTTCGAGGTAGGTAGGGATTTTTTTTTACAGAATACTACTATATCCTCTGTAAAGTTCAAAATCCTTTGTATAAGGAGCTCATAAAACTACAGACTTATAATATTAAAATTAATAATACAATGATATTATTTATTATTGGACTGTGTGGTCTATAGGTCCGGCTTCAAACTTCATTTCATGAGGTCTCGGGATCGATTCCCGGGTTGGGCAACAGGAAAATAGTAAATGTGTATTTTCAATTTTCTAATAGGGATATTGTTGCCCGAGATTAGAAATGTGCCGGCTGGCGATAAGCTTGCCACCTATCGTAATGTGGAACTTAGTGTTTTCAGCTGGTAATATGTGCCTTAGATATGCTTCTGTCTGCGTCTTTGGGGATATAAGCGCGAAGATACTTTATTTGATATTATTCAATAAACGGGTGAAGTTATCTTTCCTAAAAACCAATTGACAAAAAACTGACCTATATTAATCGTATAAACATTTCGATACCCAAAAATGTAAAAGCCCATATTGGTTTACAAGAACTAAAACTTCGATGTAATCTAAAGATACTTATTGTGTTAATACCGCATTTTTATTTATCATATTCTCGAAGAGAAACTAATCGTAAGTAAACGATCGTCAATCTTTGATATATAGGTACCTACATTAACATAATAATATAATGCGGGAAAGCATTCTCGTATCTGTATCTTTTTAATAAAATCTTTCATAACAACAACTGTATGAAACTCTATCTTAATAGGGTTTAACTGCATCAATCTACATTTGCAAGTCTGTCCACCACAACAAACAACTTTACCAGATAGAAACATCTGAAACGAAACACAAAATTAATATTCTAAACTCTAACTCTATCGTCATAGAGTCAAAATTAGACTAAATGAAAATGTAAAATTGTCTATGTAATTGTGCAGCATACGCCACTCACATCAATAGTGTTGTTAGCTCAAAACAGACGTAAACGAAATCGTAAAGGTTTCATAAAATACAATCTAAGTAGAGAAAACTGTGTACGCTTTTCCAATGTCCGGGCAAACTGACGTACAGAGTTATAGCGTATACGAGTGATGTATAAAACATTAGTAGATACAGAAAAGTAGCGAAGCGAACTGACTGGCGTCTATGTACCGTGCACCGCACTGGGCAAAACGAAAATATATTACTTTTCCGAAGATTTAGGAGCGTTTGGACCGAACAATAATGTCCGGCTTTTGTGGAAAAAGATAGATGGCAATGCATAGGTTATATGGAGCCGAGTTTTTCTTTTGTGAACAAACAAAACTTCATGGTCTGCGTTGTGAGCTACGATATTAATAATATTTATGTAATGTAATATGGGGTTTGCTGTGTCTAAAGAGAACGGGAATTGTTCAGCATGAGAGGCTTCTTCGAGCATTTCAGTAAACAATACTAAATTTATGGTGGTAAGTTGCCCGGATCGGTAGTATCGCCTTACCTATTCCTGCAGCCATAACGTCAATGCTTGCCGTTGAGGTGTTCCAATTGGGAGGGTAAGGTAGACTATATACTTACATTTGCTCTAAGCCTAACATCCCGGCTTCAGGTTGGTTACGCAATATCATCACCTTTCGTTTCTCTAGGCAGCGATAATTTTTTACCATCAGGAAATTCGTCTACTTGTATGCCTCCCAATACCATAAAAAGAAAAAAAATATTTTAAAAATGAAAATTTTAACTTATCTATACATACTGGTTATACAGTTAGATGAGGTGAGGTTAGATGAGGAATATTATTATTTATTAAAAATGAACGCCTACTGGTTATGTGCAGTTTTATCTATATATTTATACGTGATGTCAAAACTTTGGACCCCTTTTTACTAAAAATGAGCATAAAACTTGGCACACTTAGTTTATGTGTAGGAGAAGTGCTAAACGTTAATATTTTTCAATAATAATGCTTATAAAGTACATTAAATCAATAAATAAAACATTATCCACACTACCATGCATTTGACACAGACAAACAAAAATATTTATATAGTTGGTCTTGAGAAATGAAGATGGCGTTTTTATCAACAAGATATTAAAATTTATTAATAATTTAATTTAAATTTATTAAGAACTTCGACCAACAGGCGACCACTAGCTGTAGCTGTTTTATCGTTGAATTATTTGATACAAAAATGTCAAAAGGCTACCTTGAAAATGAATGATAAGTGATAAGTATACTAGCTACCACAGATTTTTTCAAAATATGACGGCGATACTTTTAAATTGTTTGATTTCGAAAACTATGAACAATCTACTTTGAAGATGAAACTTACAAGGATTGTTACTGGGAAGAAATAATTATATGCTTATGTTATTTAGCAAGTGAGCACTCTGTTAAAATATTTTCAGTGTAAACTACTACTCTCACTTTAAATAAGTTCAGTCAGAGGTACATTTTTCTTTATACACAAAATGTAATAGGGGAGACCGAGGGGATTTGACACAGAGGTGATTTGAAACAGTACCGATTTCTCGAAATTTGAAACTGTTAGTGAGTTGGCAATGTTACGTTTCAACAGTTTTCCCCCACCCACAGACATGTCAGTTTACGTAGGTGGCGTGCATCGCGCGATTGTGGAGTTCTGTGTGCCGTATGTCAAAAATCGTAAAATGTAAGTTTTTCATGTTTTTTTATGGTGCTCATATTTTTATAAAGGTTTTGCATTTTGGTTTATGTTATATGTGTTTTGAAAGCTCATTAACTAAAGATTCATTGTATATATGTGGTATGGTGGATTAAAATAAAAAATGGAGGTTTTTTTTTTCTGAGGAGAGTTGAAACAGACTGTTTCAACTCTCCTTGTTTTTAATTTTAACATTCGGGTGGTGGCTATATAATGTCTATGCTAAGTTCATTTTTTTATTTTGTTTCAGAATGCCGACTGATTATAAAAGGAAGACTGATAGAGGTATTGCGAGTCACGAAATATACGATCTTGCAGCAGAAGTAACTTTAAGACAGAAAAGTCTTCGTGACGCGGCTTCGAGTTATAATCTGAACCATACTTCCCTTTACAGGTATATTAAAAAACTGTTTATGAAGTTTTTACAGCGTCAGAAGAGAAGATACTGTGCGAGTATCTTTCAAACGGCGCTGCTGCTAACTTCGGCCTGAGAACAAAAGAAGCCAGAACTTTAGCTTACAGATTGGCTGTAGAATATATTAAAAAATACCTTCTTCTTGGACTGAACATGAAATGGCTGGAGAAGTTTGGCTTCGATCGTTTATGAAACGACATCTTGTTCTTGCTCTTAGACTACCTTAGCCTACAAGTATCGCTCGAGCTACAAGTTTTAACCGATCAAACAAAACAAAAAGAAAACGAAGACAGCGAAGAAGAATCCTATTGCATTTGTTGTTCAGAGCCATATTCAAATAGCAGAGACAGAGAAAAACTGGTGCAATGTTTAGAATGCAAAAAGGGCTCATGAAGCTTGCACTTATAGGGAACTTTCTTATTTTTGCCGCAACTGCTTGTCAGATTAAACTGTTTAATTTTCAAATTTATAATTTTTGACCTTTGTGATATTATTATAACTGGAATATTTAAAGAAATATTAATTGAACACTGATTGTAATACTTAAGAAACGACTGAAAGTTAATTAATATTGTATGTTATAGATTTAAAAAAATCTTTTATTTTAAGTCAAAGTGTTAAATATTTAGAAGAGACGTGTAGTATCTACCTACGTTCTTGATCGATTTATAATACAAAATATTATTAAGGAAAGTTGTTTCATACTAAAAAAGTTTTATTTGAGTAAATACCTTGAAATTATATCATATTTTTCGTTTTACGCCCTAAAACTTCTCAAAAATCTTATGTTTCAACACTCCTCAAACCCTGTTTCATTTTACCTCGGTATGAGGAGAGTTGAAACAAATTGACTTGTTAAGGTTTAGTCGATTTTTAAAACAATATATAACGTTTACAACTACTTTATGTTAATTATTCGCAAGGGTAAATAATTAACTATTGATTGGTACTAATATCATACGATTACTGTTTATAGTATTTGGTTTATGAAATAAAATGTCAAAATTGTTTCAACTCCCCTCGGTCTCCCCTACTACCTATCCATTTTCGTATGTCTTTCAAATAGGAAGTTTAAAATAGGCTGCCTGATAGATAATTTTGTACTTAAATCGAATCTGCAAAAAAAACACTATTTGCGTTATTATTTTTATCTGTCAAATCTAAAAATAAACTTGTCAAGTTAGCCACCGATGCAAATACATCTGTCAAAATATTGACTTTAAGAAGTGACATCCAAATCGCCAGCTAGTAATACTTACTCATGTTCACGCCAAGTCCGTTACGGGGTTGGCAGAGAACATCAAGTGCCAAAGTTTCCTTTACATTCTTATAAAATTCCTTCATATAAAAACGCCAGTTTCGGAGACTTCCGAATAAAACCGAGCCGCTAGTAATAGTTTAAATTACTCAAGGTTTAGTTTACTTAAGTTCAATTATTATTCTTAACTAGAGGATATCATACTCGCATTGAAGGGTACTATCTCTTCCCTCTCATCTTGTTAATGTTCGTCGTTGTCTTGTTCCATGATGGGGAGCGTATGCAATAAGTGGCTCTTACCAACTGCAGAGCTCCCTCAATTTATCCAGTAAGTGACGACATTAGGGCAACATTTTTAAGTTAAAAACTTCTATCTACAACTAGCACTTCAAACAAGTCTTACTTAAACATTTGTCTTTCAAATAAATTATATGAAGCCATCCATCCATTATCGTGTAAATTTTAAGTGTTTTTATATTTACATCCATAAAATATTTTCGTAAACTAGACATGATTTAATGTCAAATGCTATCCGGTAGATTTGAATATCGTTGGATAAAAATTGCTCTTGAAACAGCCTGAGATCAGCGGATATCCGATGTCGATAAATCCCCGCTATTTTTTAGTTTGTCGCGTTTAGTAACAAAATCTCTATGTAACTTGTTTTGAATAAGATATTCATGCCTTTCACCGATCGTTTTTACTGTTATCGATGTTTTTAATGATGTATTTACTTCCGCTTGTTAAAACAGTTATAACATTTTTCGACTGTCGTCGTATTGATTTGTATGTCGATACGAAATCGTTAAAATAAAAAGGAAACAAGTTATTATTAAACTGCCGCATATTTAATGCAGAGGCCCTGGACTAACATGGTTGTCATAGACATACTGGTAAACATGGTAGTTTAGTAAAAAGGTACAGTACGCGCGTAAGGTATATAAGTTTCGTCTATATTCGTCAATCTTCGGAAATCCGAATGTATTTTAATTATAAAATTGTTAAAAATATTTCAAATTAATTATATAAAATTGTTATTGCACATAATTAATAGTTTCGCTTAAATTTAGATTAGGTCAGCCAATTTAAAAATAAAAGTGTAAATTGTAAAAAGAGTAGAAATTAAAATATTAAAAGTCTGTAATTTATGAGAGTTTATTTTAAAAAAAAGATTTGGTTAGTAGTCCATAGTATTTAAATCCTCTTTCTCAAGCACCATATCTCAAAAACGTCTGTTTCTTTTTAACCATTGCCACTGACTGTCCATAGCTGCAAGTTGTGCAGAACATAAAGTATCTTCACTTTTTTTATGATATTGGAAGGCAAACAAACAGACGGATTTCCTGATGGCAAGAAATTCACGCCGCCTAGAGTTACCAAAGGTGGTAATGGTGCGCTGCGAACCTGAGGCCGGGATGTTAGGCCAAGAGCAAAAGTAAGTTTACCGGCTACCTTACCCTCCAAACCGGAACACGTCATGACGTTATGGCGGCAGGAATAGGTAAGGCGGTAGTACCAATCCAGGTGAGACGCTGCGAAACTCTACCACCTAGTCAGATGTCACGATGTTAGTGACGGTAAGTCTATGCTCGCCTTTTACGAGCTACCTGGCAGAAAGGCAGATGGTCTATTCTACATAGGAGCCCGTACCAACAAGGGGAAAACTTCTTTCTTCACACCTGTAAATGTAGGAAGAGGCAAAACTAGGTTACCCTCGACTAGCCAAAGACACTAACTTTTTTTTATTTTATATTATTTACTTTTGAATTTCGATATCTTGTAAAATAGATATGGAATCTGTTTTGTTTTATTTAGAATTATTTTAACATTTTCTAACAAAAAAATATTGCTCTGCATTGGATATGTGCCCGGTTGGCAATAGGCTTACCACCTATCACATTGTGAGACTTAGTGACTTGGGCTAGTCGTGGGTGACCTGGTTGAGTACCTGCCTACGTCTTTGTAAATATAGGCGTGACAATATTTTTTATAGAATATTCTGTGAAGATTACAAACATATATACATATTGTAAGGCTAAGTGCCTCGCAGCTGCGGTAAAGAGTATCGAGTATGACTATTCGTTCAAAACCTGCCTAGCTTCCTACACATTCAATACTCTTTTTATCTAAACATGCCAGTTTTGGAGACTCTTGACTCCAACCATAGATAAAACACAACAGATTTGATATCGGAGCGTCTAGGTCTCACTAGGTACCTACAACCATCCGTATTCTCATCTATACTTAAAAAAACCGATTGTGTCACAGCCATGAAATATGTTGAGTAGTGTCATTTTATCGATTAGTTTTTTTTTATTTCATTTATTTCGAAAATTCTTCCCCTAAGAGGGTGAAATAGTGGTTGAAAGTTTGTATGGAAGACCGTCATTTTATAAGTTAAAAAGATAAAAGTTTATATTTGGGTCACTTTTTAAAAATGAGTAGATACATATTTAAGCGTTTCTGGAAATTCTACCTTTAAGGGGGTGAAATAGGGGTTGCAAGTTTGTATGAAAGGCTTTTAAAATGGGATATACTCTGAAAATGTATTAACTGTCCCGCGAGCAAGGCGCGGGTAACAGCTAGTTGTAAATGTTTTGTAAACCTTTCGTAATAATAAGGAAGAAGATAGATATACGACACAAATACAATGCATCACTCCGTCGGCTTTCCATTGGGAGCGCGTACGCACCGTGACTAGAAGAGGAATCGCTGATTAGTCAGTGTCATAGGACACAACCCGCTTACTAATCTGCATATTAACTCGGTTTTATTTGTAGCGATGTAGAAGTATGCGCTGTCTGATTGAAAGAAGTAGCTTCTTATTTAGGTCACTATATAACTTGATGTTTGTGATAATAATTATTAAGTTCTAGTAAAATTATACTAAGACATATTATATCCTTTTTTTAATTTAAATATAAACTAATATACTAATACTGATGACGATCTTCCTAATAATGTTATAAGTAAGGAGGTCTGTCTTTTATGATTTTATGGTTAAACCGCTGGTTAATGGTAATACTCAAAGAAACAAAGATTAAACATAAACCCTCAAAGGACTAAAATGAGATGAAAGTATGAATGAAGTTTGTAACTAAAAAACACAAAAAGACACATGGTAATTGTTTTTGGAAATATGTCTCATGTTTAGTAAAATTATGATACATTCAATATATTTTTGTCGCTTTCAGTATTTGCCTAATTACATGATTAGTGGATAACATATTCAAAGCAGATGATTTTATATTCGACAGAAATAAAAAATAGTGTGAGGTTCAACTTTTTTAATAATCTGATAATTGTAAAATGATAATAACTCCTGGCAAAACCCATACCCATCTAGAATACGTCAGCTATCTATCAAAAAAATCAGCATCTAAGTCGGACACATACACACACACTCACACACAAACTTTCAAAACTATAACACCGTATATAAAAATTTTAGAAGTGCATATTAATAATTTATAAAAAAAATGTCTCTTCCAGTAATTAAAAGAGGATGATTTTATATCCACGTCTCAATAACTCGTTATAACAGAAATGGAATCCAGTGTGAAGTCTACCTCTTTAATTAATAAGAAAGTTTAGTTCTAACTTGACACTTATAAACCAATTATTTTTAATAATAGTTAATTATTTATTATCAAATGTGATTAAAATTGGGTTATGTGATTTGTAAAAAAACTAAGAAGACACAAAAAAAAAAGCTGTCAATTGTGAAAAAATTGCTTAATTTTAATTATTATTATTATTTTATTATTATTATTGGTTAGAAAAAAACATAATCGAACGTTTTCAGCCTAAAATTCGTCGGAAATAAAAAAAAGTGATGATTGTTCAGGTCAAGTTGTAGATAAAGGTCAGATTAATGACATATTTTTTTAAATAATAGGATATAGGAATTGTATGCATGTTTTAGGCAGACTACCTTACTTGGATTTGATAAGTTCTAGATTCAAAAGTTTATGTCTATGAAAGTTGCCCAGTAGGTTTACTTTTGAATATCGATATCTTGCAAAATAGATATGGAATCTGTTTTGTTTTATTTAGAATTATTTTTCAAATTTTCTAACAAAAAAATATTGCTCTGCATTGGATATGTGCCCGGTTGGCAATAGGCTTACCACCTATCACATTGTGGGACTTAGTGACTTCGGCTACTCGTGGGTGACCTGGTTGGGTACCAGCCTACCTATTTGTGGACATAGGCGTGACAATATTTTTTATAGAATGTTCTGTGAAGATTACAAACATATATACATATTGTAAGGCTAAGTACCTCGCAGCTGCGGTAAAGAGTATCAAGTATGACTATTCATTCAAAACCTGCTTAGCTTCCTCCACATTCAAAACTCTTTTTATCTAAACATGCCAGTTTTGGAGACTCTTGACTCCAACCATAGATATACCGGCAGGATTTGTTCAGGTCAAGTTGTAGATAAAGGTCAGATTAATGACATATTTTTTTAAATAATAGGATATAGGACATACATACAATTCTCTTGATGGTAGTGAACCAACCGTAGCCTATAGACACTATAGAGGTTATAGATGCAAAGCTATCCAGTGGTCGTTATATGGCATTATCTGTAGGTACATCACTTACTTTACCCTCCAAACTGGAACAGGACAGTGCCAAACATAATTATTATTGCAGAAGAAACAGATCTTAGACCTGGGCAAGTTGTACTTTACGAAGTCGGTGTTCTTGTTAATAATGACACATCTTTAATCTACGCTCGCCTATTACGAGCTGCCAGGCAGTCTATACTACGTTAAACGACACTACTCTACAACGACAGATGGTTAAGTCTAACAAGAAGACCAAGAGCAATATAAGCAGATGATCTCTTCTTACGAGCTCAAATAGCATAGTAAAAAACTGGCCTATTCTGTTAAGAAGTTGGTCACCATTTTTTTGAATAAAATTTGGATATTCTAATATTTTAATAAAGAGAAATAACGTAATGTCAAATGTCAATTTTAATCAATATTCTACTTTCTACGTTTTTCGTGGGAATAAATTTGTGCTTAAATGTATAATGAAGTCTACAAAAACCATGGAAATTGTTAAGTAATGTAACAAAAAAATTACCTAGATTTTTGCTTTAAATCTCAGTATTTTTTTCCATTTTAGTTATTAAATTTTAAGACCAACTCCCAGTTTTCGAAACATTAGTTAACTTAAATATATGATTTATTAGATTTCTAAACCAAACTCATATTAGATAGCTGTTATGAAGAGATGAGTGAATCAAAACAGATAGGCGTTTTGAAAACTGGCCCTAAATTTTGACAATAAAATACATTTAATTTAAAGAGTAAGGTTTGATACACAAGTTTAAAGTAAATTTAATATCACTAAACCATTGAATACAACTTGATGTCTCTTCCAGTATTTTTAATAAAGATGGTTCTATATCCACATCAATAAGTCATTTAAGCAGAAACGGAATTCAGTGTGAAGCCCGCCTTTAATTTATAGGATTAAGGGTGACTGCTAGCTTGCCACCTGTAGAATGATCAGTTTAATGAGTCATTAATTATCATTTTTACCATATTTTTTATCTCTATTGCTTTATAATGACTACAGAAGCTATTATGGTACAGGTTGTTTTATGTTAATTAGATGTATTTTATGAAGAGAAATGGCAAAATCAATGAATAGTCACCACCTTCATTCTAAATAGAGACAATTAAGGGTTTAAGTCTGTATGTACGTTGCACTTTCTTTCTTTATTTGTATTTAAGATCATTTGAACAGTTGATTAATTTTAAAATGTCATACAAATTTATTGGCTTAAAAGTTTTCTACTGTTTTATTTTTAGTATATTACATTTTAATTTTAACACAAAGTGATACAAGACTAACTGATAATGTTACTATGATAAGAAATAACCGCCACATATACCAGACATCTGAAGCATTACAAATCATGGTAGATTTCAGTATGACTCAATATTTGTTCAGTGTAATCAAATCGCTATACTTAACATTAGTATTTCTTGCACTGTTGAGTAGGTACAAGTTTAAAGATTACGAAGGATACAGACTCGTATTCAAAAGTATCTTCACGCCCATATCTCCGAAGTGGTAGGCAGAGGCACGACCAGCCAAAAACACTAAGTCCCCCAATGTGATAGGTGGCAAGCCTATCGCCAACCGGGCACGTTATGTCCAATCCCGGGCTACGTTATTTTTAATAGAAAATTGAAAATACTCATTTTCAATTATATTTTTTTTGGCAAACCCAAGATCTTAAGAAGCCAAGTCCGACGTCTGATTATTAGACCACAGAGGCGATCGTATTTAAAATTTACTTTATGAGATATGGCTTGATAAAAACGCATCCTATACTACCTCTATACCTAGGTATATGAGATGTTAAGTAAAATGTAAATAGATGTTTTGTACATCGTCAAAAAATTAAAATTGGTAAAAAAAATGCATGCTTTTTGTTTAAATAAAAATTAAGCGAACCTGTCAATAAAAATAGATCAATTATTATTTTTAAAAATAATGTAATAATATGTACAATAATGAATATCTAACTCCATATGTTTTTCAAATGTTATTAATTCGTACTTATTTAATGTATTAATACGTAATTAGTATTATTATATTATATTAATAATAAGTACCTGAATAGTTAAGAAAAATATTTACTATCTAGTTTTTTATTATTTTGCTGTGATCTACTCTTTTTATTGTTTTGTGTAAATAATGATCATCTGAAATAATTAATAATTAAAGATAATATGCAATTAACAAAATAATATTTATTAATATTTATATTTAGTACATCCGTGACGGCGCCATGCTCTACACTGCCGTGCTCCCACTCTATGACAGTGCACGCGGCACGCGCACCGCCCATAAACATGTCACTTCACGCCGCATGCTGCGATTTACGACTTCTCACTCTAACATAGCAATAACTCAGACGAACAAAAGGGAAAGCTATACACTCAACGGTCCCCAGCGGCTACTTTAATTTACACACACTAATGTAATAAATGAGCTAGTATGCGCCGATATCGCGGATATAAGACAAATTTTCAGATAAAATATTATTCTTGACGAATTGAATAGTATTATTATTTATTAATACAAATGCAAGTATAGAAACATTCTAATAAAAGTTACGTTTGATGCTGCGTATAACAAATATAAAATAATAAAATACTTGTTTTGTCTTAAAACATTACGTTTACTACATTAGACTTGTGCTTTGAACGTTAGCGGCTCCGTTACATTCTAGTTAACCGTCGGCAAAGACTGTAATATTTTTGTCCCTTTCCAACTCACAATTCCCAGATCGTAAATCTGGAAATGGCCGCATGTAGGTTACGCATGCCGTCCGCGCGATTTCGAGAGAGCGCATAAACTATAGTTCTCTCTGTTTTATTGCATGTTTTAATGTGCGATAAAGGAGAGGAGAGTATATCGATGAAATCAGCTGTTTAGGGCATGCTTTAAGCGTGCTCAGGAATGTGGCAAACGAAATATGCTGTGCACTGATGTGAATGTTGCTCTACATATTTTTAACACAGATGATCTTTAAGTTATAAGATGTAGCCAATGAACTTACTGATATTATCAATCATCATCATTTCAGTCATCTACTTCACTGTATTATTAACTTCTATAAACTCAAAAGTATCTGTCATAAATTGTTGATTAACATCAATGACGCTAGTTTATTTAATAGCTAGGTAGGCATAGCTGTTAAAAAATATTATTGACCCATTAAACACCTAATAAAAATTGCAAACCCATATGAAATTGAGTGAGGTTTGCAATTTAAATTTATCTATTTAAAAAAAGCAACTGATAAATCTAAACCTAAACCTGTACTTATGTTTTACCGTAAGAAATTAGTAACCACTTCTACAAGTTTTAGGAGAAAATTTATGTTTATTAAAACCAGGTTAAGAGTGTCGGCCTCTAGTCGGGATCATGTGGTCTGGATCTTGCATTCACTCATACTTCATTGTATACCTAAGTAGGTATGTGATGTCCTACAGTTCAAAATGATGTCCGTGTTTCACATCAACCTAAATAGGAAATGCAGTACCTGACACGAAGATATAATAACATTTGATAGATGTAAAATAAGCCTTTATTTTGCTAATTCCGCGTAAGCAGTGTAA
>NJDC01001493.1:128183-141872 GCA_002245475.1 Calephelis virginiensis
CTGTCATAAATTGTTGATTAACATCAATGACGCTAGTTTATTTAATAGCTAGGTAGGCATAGCTGTTAAAAAATATTATTAACCCATTAAACATTAAAATTGAGTTAGGTTTGCAATTTAAATTTATCTATTTAAAAAAAGCAACTGATAAATCCAAACCTAAACCTGTACTTATGTTTTACCGTAAGAAATTAGTAACTACTTCTACAAGTTTTAGGAAAAAAATTATGTTTATTAAAACCAGGTTAAGAGTGTCGGCCTCTAGTCGGGTTTATGTGGTCTGGATCTTGCATTCACTCATACTTCATTGTATACCTAAGTAGGTATGTGATGTCCTACAGTTCAAAATAATGTCCGTGTTTCACATCAACCTAAATAGTTAATGCAGTACCTGACACGAAGATATAATAACATTTGATCCCAGTATAATAGTGAAGTTTTTTTCTGTAATTTTATTAAACACTTACCGCCAATTTTAATAACCTATCTAAGATAAAATATCGTACTATTATAGATCAGTTGCCAGGTAAGATATCAGTATTCACTAATTAACAAAAATATCCTAGCAAAAAAACTATAGAAAGCCTATTTTTTCTGTAGTTAGGTTTTTAATATTGGTCATTATAAAGAATATTTACTACCAAACCTCAAATAGATACATAAAAATTAAAAGCCCTATTGTTTTAGCTGTACCTACTTAAATCGGGGCAACGGTAAACTCAATTCGGTTACTTTGAAAACAATAGCTAAACAGTGTGAATTATTACGAAGAATTTATTATTAATTTTTGTAGGTAAGTCATCAAAACTAGCAAACAAAATTTTTTTGCTTACAAAATCTTGTCATATCTAAATTTATCTCAAAAGTTAGGTTTTTACTAGGTATAAAAATATACATGGTGGCTACCGGATGTAATAGTTTAGTGTAATTATAAGGTAGCTGCTACTGTTTTTAATACAATATGAATTTGGAATGACGTAGTCTAATGGCTCCACTTAGACACGTCAATCATATTTTAATGTGTCATTAGGTAAATCTACTATTGTCGGACTTCTTTATGTAGTAAGATAGCAAAAAAGCAGATCGCTATCCTAATGGTATGTGGTGATCGTGGTCTTTATACACAAGATGTTGTAGGTGCGTGTTAGACCGATTTTGCATGTGTGCCGGCTGATCTGGATCGGAAAATAACACTCATTTATGGCAACACCAATGGGTAAGTCGATGAATCCGTACTCGGGCAAGTTGCTGCACAGAACTCTTTCACCAGTAGCCTTGTTGGTAAAGACCCTTTGAACCTGTCCTCGACTCTTTCGGACTGTCTGGTAGTAAGGCAGGTGGCTCTTCATTGCAGACCCGGACAAACACTGGAACTGTTGTACCTAAGTTTAAGTAATTTATTAGTAAAAATGTGTTGTACTTAACCCTTAGTACTTACCTTCTATTTATCATCAGTAGTAAAAGCAGTAAAACTGCAAAATACCATCACGATTTTCATCTAGCTATGTATATCTATAGTAGGTATATCTTAATATACATAAATTACGTGTCGCGTTGTTTGTCCACGATGGACTCCTAAACTACTTAACCAATTTCAATCAAATTTGCACACCGTGTGCAGTTTGATCCAACTTGAAAGATAGGATAGCTTTTCTCATTTCACATCACAATTTATGATAAAAAAAACTACCATCTGAGCGAAGTCGGAACAGGCAGCTAGTATTTATTGTATAATAGAAAGCCGTGTTGGTTACAGTAGGTATTTATAACTCAGGAATGGCTTAACCGATTTGGCTAAGAATTGTTAGAGAAGTAGCTTAGAACTAGAAAACGGACATAGAATTTTTGTCCCGTTCGGCTTTGAGGAAACTAGGAAAAACAACATCTTGTTTTTTTCCATACAAACTAAACGGGTGGAACGAAGTTCGCCGGATCAACTAGTTACTTATAATTCTTTCTTGAAAGGCAAGTCAGAACTGGAATGTTTTTCTTCTAATTAGTCACAAAATATATAAAATACATAGTCAGGTATAGGTATACCCATACAAAGTCACAAATTACTTTTCAGAGCTAAAGAAGAAGCAAATATTCGTAATTGGATTGACATGCTCCTTCTTTTTGGAATTGGTTAAAAATGATGTAAAAGTAGTAATTTACTTTCTCTTATAAAAGATCATGTATTTTTTTACTTAAAATCTTAAAATAAGTCTCACCGTTTAAGATTACCTACTTAGTCGTACCTACTTTTCATTCAGCAGAAGAAATGCCGCACTTTAAAGAGAATATATTATATTAATTGTTTAAGGGTATCTTCCCGATAACCATAGTACAACCATAGTGATTGTTTTACGAAGTAAAAATGTAATAAATCTGAATTATAGTAATTAATTAATTTAACGTCGTAGTTGGTAACTAATTAATTTAACGGATTATAGAGAAAATATAAACATAGAAATGTAACCTTCTTGAGAAAATTTTGGTTCTTGATGTACGATTATTTGTCGTCCATCTACGATAGCTAAAATAACAAAAGCCAGACAGTTAAAAGGAGACACTCAGTTAAATTTTGCTACCTGTCGCGTCCCTATTTGGTTGGCAAGATAGCCGGTAAGATATCCACCAATGAAACCAAAAGTTTTAGACCATTGTCAGAAATTTGTTTCATGCTGACGTGAATGGTCCTAATTATATAGAAGTCTTTGTCACTGCAGATAAAATTGACATAAATAATTATGACACTGAATTTATATCTTTTTTGTTACCGATATCAGAAAAATGAATAAGTTAGATGTAGATGTGATGTAGAAGTTAAGTGAAATAAAAAACATAGCTCTTCCTTTACGGTGTGCCACGATAGTGTACATACAAAAAACTTGATTTGTTTGTGTGTTTACCTTTTTTTAACCATGTTGTATCTTTGGACTATATTAATTCCTATGGAAACAACTATTTTGAATATGCGTAGGGACCGATTTATGCAACTTTCAACTATATCATTAATCAACTCCAAAAGGGAGAAGGTTTTCACTTTACCTGTATATTTTTCACATGTTTTTTTATATTACGCGGCCAATATAAACAGATTTTTTTGATATTTCGTTTAAATTTGTGTCATGATTTATAGGAGTCCCATATCAACTGTATCAATATCAGACAAATGGTTCTGGAGTTACCTACATTTAAGTATTAATGCATAAATGCATGCACCTTGACAATACGATTATGAAATTTTAATATTTTTTTTTGTAAGTACATATATTACTTTTTCATATGGCAGCCACGTCCACTGTGTTCAAATTATTTACCGGGAGGGGGATTTTTTAGGGATAAGACTTTGAGTTATGTGAATATAGGAGTAGAAATGAAGAGAAAAATAGGTTTGTAGAAAAACCTAGGTAGGTGTATATTTTTTATTTGTCTTTTTCGTTGGATTTTAACTTTGTTTGCTCCATTAAAATTTTTAACAGGGTAGCTTAATATTAGTATTATACTCATTGCCATTTACGACTTTTTTAATATTTTCAACAGTAGCTAAATGAAAAGCAGTTAAAACGTGTACTCTAAGACTAAATTATTAGACTTGGGAATTTAAATTTCATTAAATGTAGGTATTTAATAATTCTAATAATTGTACAGAGTCTTAAAAAATAATCTTAGGGACAAATCTATAAACCAAAACAATGTTAGAAAACTTTACTAGTTGATTTATCGAATCGTCTATTTGCTAGCAAAATATTCTCACAAAAAACTCATTCAAAACTTGGGCCTAATTAAAGTTAACAGAAAAAATACCCACATGAAAAAAAAAACTTGTAATCTAGTAGGTACATAGACCCTACTACATTCAAAACAAAAACATTGCTTCGACATTTTGGAAGTTCGAAAATTGTTAGCTAAAACTTGAAGTTCATATATAAATATAAAGATAAATAAATAGGTATGCGTTTTATATATTCTCTTACACGATACAAAATCATTACATTGACTAATAGCTACATGACACCTAAAAACCATAATATTCAATTATAATTGAATATATGGAATAATAATATAAAGTTTAAAATCAAGTTAATACTTTCAAAAGTTCTAACTTGATTGTAAACTTTGAATTATTTTTTACTTTATTTTAATAGCTAATATTATAGTTACCTGCTGTTCTGTAATTTCATGTGAGTGTTTTTTTTAACTCAAAATTACTTTGTAGTATGCAGGCATTTGTTTCAATATATCTATAATAAATAAAAAAGTCGTTGACACAATAAAAAACTTGATGTTTTTATACTGCTTTTATTGTAGGTTACACAATACATTTGTTTAGCTTCGCGGAACTGCCACTGCCTTGGCAATCAAAACCAAACGCCAAGGCACTACATAAATACGTCTCCTTGAAGCGTTTCTTTCTTTTGTAACAATGACATTTTTCAGTTTCGGAAACGATACAAAATAAGAATATGTTTGCCAATGTCACTGATAGTGATTAGTGATAGTATAGTGATACAGTAGGCTGATTACGATAGTTAAAAAATTAAAGTTTTTATTTTTTATATAACCACCAATAAACCTTATATCCCGACCCACCTGCAAAATCTATAGTATCTACAGATGAAGATTATCTCTTAGAATCAGGAGAACTGTGAGCTTCTTCGCTGAATTCTCCCATAAAAAAAACATTAAAATTTACAATACGTGCATACAACAAAAAAAAATGACAATATTCAATAATTAGGTAGGTACCTACCTATATCTGTAAGTAAATGTGTAAGTTCATTATATTACTATAATTTATATTAACTTAGGTACAGTGTCAAATTATTAACTCATGCAATAAATTTGAAATTTTAAAAAGTTGCTAAGTTCCTAAGTAACAGTAAATAATAGTCACAATTTAAGCTAAATTAACGAAATAACTTCTACTTAATTTATTAACATATACATAAAAGACAGAATCTTAATTTTACTGATAACTAAAATCTTATTCATTTGTTTATAATTGCCATACCTACTCCACAATGCAACCACGAAAAGTATCAAAGTACCTACCGATTTAAAACACCGAAATAGGTTTGGCGTTGCCCCTCACGCCAAATGCGACTGGCAGCTGCGCTTGTCGGCCCGAACATTGATCTCGGCCGCTTCATTTTGAGAAGGGATACAAAAGATGGCTCCCAAATACTTGCATCTCATTGGTTCGTGAGATTACACTCGTTCTATTTTGTTAAAAGGCGTTGAAGCTAACGGTCCTCTCAGGTTCTTGAATCAAACCTAGTCTTAAAAATAGCTATTTAGGTATTTTCACAAATAATTACTGTGAGACAAATAGATTTTGTTTTATATATAATTATATTTATTAAATAATTTATAAAAAATTGAATATTTATTTATTTTTATGTGCGACCAAGCACTTGCCCTACTTTATAGCAAGAGACAACTGTGGCCCATATATACCATAGATGTTCTGGGTGCATGGCTGCGCTGTGGAGAGTCGTCAGGCCTTATATGCAAGCCCGCAGGCTACCTTACCGTCTTGATCGGTAAATAGCACTGATGACAGGAATAGCTAAAGCTTTCAATCCCTACCTGGGCAAAATAAGTCAGCTACATTACCATAGGTCGTCTGTTGGCAATGAGCCATCAAACTATCTAATGTACTAATTAACAGGTAGTTATGAGGCATTTCTATATTGTGAAGTTTCTTAGATATTTATTTATTAGATAGTTTAGGTTCCGTTTATTTCAGTAGCTAGGTATTTCTTCCTACTTAAGTCTGTAGTAGATTTTTACATGCTTGTGTTTGTGCTATACTATGATTATTATATACTTAGGTAAGTTTTGGAGATATTGTGTTGTGTTTGTACCTCAGTGGGTATGATTTGAATTACTTTAATTGATTTACAAACATATCTACCAACCTATTTTTGTTTCTTCTGTTGAATCTCCTTACTCAGTATTCAGAAAAAAAGTTTCAATTTGCAGAAAACATATTATACAAGCAGGCTTACATCCATATCGTTAAGAATGTTTTCTCTAAATAATACTGTTTTGTTAGCGATAGATTTATTATAAGACCTGGTAGCCTTAATTCTGGAGCTACCGGAAATACCTGTTACAAAAATAGGCTGATTATACCGTATCTGAACTTTTATTCAATTGAAAAAAATACCAATCATAGCAGGTACCAGATAATATTTTGATTAATTAATTATTATACAATTTTGTCATTTCAGCATCAATTTGAAAATTTGAAACGTATTTTGGATAACCTATGTGGTACATGCAATGGCTTTATAAGAAACAGATTAAGATTTCTGTTTTGCAGGTCTTAAACTGACTGATTGGAACCGATTTTTAGGTAAGTAATCAAAAACTTTAGTTTAAGACGTTTTTAACTAAACGTATTTGAAAACCTTAGACCTTTCCTTTTTTGAATGTACGTTTAACGAGAAACTTAACTTAATTGTGGTGTTTATTGTCCGTCTTCCAGTTTAATGGATATCCCTTGAATTGGAACCCTTGTCATTACAATAATAACACGTAAACCTTAGAGCTATACCTTGAAATAACGCAGTCAAGTCGGTAGAACACCATTCTTGTCACCATTGGGTGACACGCATTTGTCATCTTTACCGAAATATCAATGGTCAATGGAGCGCATGTTCTAAAACGCAATATAAACTAAAATAGGACCAAACGTATAAATTTTAATGTACAAGTATATTTTAATATTCGCTGTGTAGAGCTACTTTATAAGCGAGCGTAGGGCTATCAACGTCTGGTGCATCGAACGATACACGAAGAAACTTTACGGCACCGCACTTGTACGTATCGGCCGTTCTACGACGACCACAGCCGCTACATTTCTATCGCGAGTTGCGAACGTACCGTTCAATTAATCGGGCCGATTAACTTTGTCTCTCGGACATCAATGGTGTTGGATTAACGGAGGGTGGTGTCCTTTTCTGTTGGTCGCAGATTTAGTGCGGCGCCGCGACGTGCGGCGTCGCCAGGCGGGGGGTGCGGCGTCGCTCGTAAACCATCGGTCGGCACACTCTACTGACGCGCGCCTCGGCGAATACGCGTTGCGTAACACCGCGCCATAAACAACACGACGTGGTAGTCCGCACCTGACGTCCGCTAACCCACGTGCGTCCATACCATTACGAATTACGCTCATGTCCTCACTAAAACGCTGACACGTGACTTGACCGAGTGAAACTTAAACTCAGAACTGTGTTTGTGAAGAAGTTTTACAGAGCGGGATGCCCCGTCCCCGTTTGCCGTCGGCGAACGGCGGCCGCACCGCTTAAGGTGAGTTTATTGCCGATTTATCGCTCCCAACTTTATTCGCTTGGGAGCAGAGGGTCCGACACAAGTTTTGTTTCCCTAACAAACTTTTACGCGGGCTTTTCTCAATATGATGACATTTACAACATGAATTGTACAAACAAGTACTCAAATGTCTGCTTATTAATTATTGAGCGCGCAATAAATAGCCCTACAATACCGGCGAAGCGAGGCGCTCTCACAAGTAATTATGTTCTGTTTAATATTTCACGACAATGTAAGAAACTATAACTTGATAATATAAATATAGTAACTTGGTCTTTTATAATCCATAAAGTAACGATGTAAACACATTACTCTTATATGACATAATGATTTATCACATAAGTAACTTCAGTAACACTAGCTGACAATAGAACAAATAAATCACATTTATATTCGAACACGAAAACCAGTAGCAAAGTTAAGATAATATTTTCGTGATGATCATACAAATGGCAAGATTCTTGTCTAATATGAATAATATTCGCTTAAGTATTAATCATAACACACCATAAAGTTTATTTATTTCCAGATAAAACGTTATTGTATGTGCATATCTCACTTGGGCATAATTAATTAAGCTACTTTTAATTGGCCCGAGACGCTTAATATTAATTTATTAAGTACAATAATATAAAAATGACAGATTGTATTGATTTGGAAAATTCAACCTAATTCTGTACATGACAAGGTTTATTATAACACTTCGTTTTAGTACGCCTCATACTGACTTTTCGTATGCATTCGTACTTGGAATCCTTAGTTTAGGCGTTTTAATTTAACTTATCTTTTTAAAAAGCATAGCAAGTCACATAAAAGAGGTAAAATCAGTCTAATTGACTTTAGGAACGCATTTAAATTTAGTTGAGATTAGATATTTCAAAAGTATTTATTAAATTAATCTAAATGTTCATTTTATTTGGTTTCGCCAAGGTGAAAAGCGGTTAAATAGGTGTGTACTTTCATTTGTTACGTAATTTAAGAGACTTTGTCAAAGTAGGTAGGTATGTAGATCGTGGGTATACCTACCCATCCTTTTAGTAATCAGCCATATTTATGAAGCTTGTAATAAGTAAATGTTACTCTTGTTTTTCTAGAAATATTTTTAATGAGTTTCATAATGATATTACATTTTATTGATAGTTATATTAGTTATATGGTTATCTCAGTAACACTTTTAGAATATTTATGAAAATGAAGGTATATATTGTCTTTAGCTTATTCAGAAGGTTCATAAATCAGGGAAGTTTAAAGTAGGTATCTATTAAACATTTTATATAATAGTTCATGTTTAATTATATTCTTGGAGAGAATATATTTAAACATAGTTATATATTTTGCAAATAAGATTATTTTTCTTTTATTTGTTTCTTATCTATGTGCTATGTACAAATTTTCACTTATTTTTGGTTTTAACAAATTATTTTTTTTCGTAACAAGGTATTGACTTTATCTACCTATCCTTAAAATAAAAAATATAAAAGTAGCTCTGAATATACCTGCGTGTAATAGCACTGAGAACCATCTTAATCTCGTTAAACTTCAAACTGAAACTTATGCGTTGAAATCGGTCCATTCATTCAAAAGTTATGATTTCTCAGACAGACACACAAGGACAAGTCAAATTTAAAGCAAAGTTTATTATCTTAAAATGCTTCCTTCAATGACTATTTATTTTAAGCAAAACATATCGATTTACAAAATTGTTTAAGTTTATCTATATTATGTTATAACTTATTATAGTTTTTTATTAACTTTCAAATTCCAACAAAATCACTTAAGGTAAAAATTGTTATATTTTCTGTATATATAGTACCTAAGTACAAATTAAGTTTATTTGGTTCTTTATATCTTTCATGATTTTGCATTATGTATAATATAAGTATTAATTATAACTTATGCAATTTTAATGAATAGACTACTTTTGATTACAATACTTTCAGAAAATTATCTGTAACCAACAATAGGTACCATTGGTTGTGTCTGCTTAAAATGTGAATGTAAGTGAAAAAATATAAGTTATTAATTGTGATAATAAATCATCCATATCCAAGAATTGTAATCAGTTTAGAGGAAGTAAATGAATATCAGACTTATCTGATGGTAAGTCATCTTCTACCAACGATATAACAAAAGTAAACCAAGGCTATCCTTTAAAGTATTTAACTATAAGATTTCACAATTTTATTTCGAAAAATGAAAATGTATTTGTTTAAATGCAATGTTTCAATGAATGTGATTCACGGAGCAATAACATCGCCACTTTGTTATCACTCCCACTTGTTAAGAAAATTATCGTCAGCACCAGCACATTGTGCCAACTTGTTAAAGTGTCAATTCAATTTAATGCTTACTAAAGAACAATAAATCGAATTTAAGTAGTTAAAAAGGTAAAATACTTTAAATTTACTATCTCAAACACCTTACTTAAGATCAATGGCCTTAATGACCTATATATTAGCAACCTCAATAAAACAGTTGAAAAAGATTCATGATGTATCATATTTTTGAATATAGAATTACTTTAACTGTTTTATGAATCACTACAAGTGGTTTTTGATCTGAAATATGAATATTTGGAACTTTTACCAAGCCTCGATAAAGAAAGATGTTTTAAATGAAAAATTTTGACATCCAATGTGTGTTTATTAAAGAATTTATCTAAACAATAAATGAGCTTTTATAAAAAAAGTGACACTAACTACACATACAAATGGCTGTTTATGCTTTGTAAAATTTGAGCTGGGATATTAATAATGAAATTAAAAAGCAATGTTTAAAGTAAAAATTGTTAATTATTATGAGTTAGATTGTTTAAAATCAATTTCAATAAAGCAATGTTTGAAGTAAATATTGTTATCAATGATGAATCAGATTATTTAAATATAGTTTTAAATAAAGCAATATTTGAACTAAATATTTTTATTAATGATGAATTAGATTGTTTAATACTTAAAATACCAAAGGGTAAGTATGTTAAAAATAATAAAAATTTTTGGTAACCTAATTATAACATTAACTACATTTGAGCGTCTTCTTTTTAAAAATATTTTATGTCATGGAGTTATTTTCGCCACTTACTTAAAGTGACTTCGTTAAGTGAAGCATTTGTAGTCAGGCCAACAGAATATGATATTTATGTGCTACGGTGAGCCAGTTTTGTGATGGATGTGATAAGTGGACATTTGACAGTAACTTAGTAAAGATATGGGAACATCAGGCGACGTTGACATTTGCAAAAGTCCTTGAAATGGCCGTTTGATATTTAAAATTGAATAGGTAATTATATTGGTTATCTTACGGATATAATTTTCATGCTAGCAAGCTTAGCAACTAATTTAACTCAAGTGAAGGCAATTTCGTAAAACTGAAAAGTATCTTCATAGTTCATGCCCATATCCCCGAACACAACACAACACAAACACAACCAGGGCACCAACGACTAGCCGAAGACACTAAGTCCCACAATGTGAAAGGTGGCAAGTCTATCGGCAACTACCCGTACCGTACATATCCAATCCCGAGCAACGTTTTTTTAATAAAAAATTGGAAAAACCCAATTTTCTCTTTGTTTGTCGACCCGGGATTGCCAGGTCAGGCACTCAGGTCCAACAACTTAACCGCTAGACCGCAGAGGCGATCGTAAAACTAATTGATCAAGGACTAGATATTTGCCTAGTCAGCTATGCTCCAATCGCAGTTACAATTTGCTTAAATTATTCCTAAAGCTGTAACATCAAAACTGGCAAAATATAGAAAATTCTATGGAAGCTTGTGCAACCCCTAGATTTTGACAAATGAAGTAATGTCACCGTCAGCAAGTATTAACATTTGCAATGTCAATAGGCAATGATTATTATCTCTTATATAATAAAAAGATCAGGTTACTTGTTTGCTAATTTACAACTAAAAAAATAAAGTTTAGTTTAGGTATTTTCTTCGTAAATTATTTATACGCCTCTAGTAGAACATCATGAAACAAAGATGTAGTTTAAACATAATGAATATACTTGAGTTTAATCTGACCGCCTTTCCATTGTAATTGTCACTAACGTTAATGACTGTTATTCCCATCAATTAAATTCAAATTGTATTTTTCTACCGGATCTGTCAGACAACTAACCGATTGCGTAAATGGCAATAGCTAGTACATGATCTTGAAATATCCCATTAATATTATCAATTAACGTTAAACACAAACCCCTTTTTATTTCCATACCTAAATATATTTTAGACTTCCTTGCCAGGCAGCTCGTAAAAGGCGAACATTGGCTCACCATCACTAACACCGTGTCATCTTACAAGGTGGTTGAATTTAGCAGGGACTCGCCCGGATTGATATCACCGCCTTACCTATTCCTGCGGCCATAACGTCATGACGTGTTCCGGTTCGGAGGGTAAGGTAGCCGGAAACTTGCTTTTGCTCGAGGCCTGACATCCCGGCCTCAGGTTGGCAACGCACCATTACCACCTTTGGTGGTTTTAGGTAGCGTGAATTTCTTACCATCAGAAAATCCGTCTGCTTGTTTGCCTTCCATTATCATAAAAAAATGTTTTTGAAGAACATATTTTCGTGTCGCATTAAGCAGCAGATTATACAAGTAATTTCTTTTTTGTTTTCTATGGTGGATTTGAGTTTCTTATCTTCTTTATGTTTTACTGTATCAATTAATTAAAAAAAACATGTAGCTTATAATTTTTATGTTTTTCTAACACCACATTCCAAAGGCTTTAAGTTACCTACTCCTATACAAAATTTAAATGAACTATACTGACAAGGTCTCTTATATATAAGCGAAAGGCACCAAGAACATAACTAATTAGCACTTGCGGTGTAGGCATCCATCTCCGTCATTTTGTTGTATGGATAAGAGACTCTTTGAAAGTCGTGATAATATTAGGTAATTTATAAGAGTCAAAGAGAAACTATCATTAAGAGGACGTTTTTCTGGTTAAGTTCTACTAAAGCCCGGACAAGTATTAACCACCTTAATTGTTACTGTCGGCTTTCCCTACTGAGCGTGTGTAACAGAGTAGGTTTATCCGTATTACTAGTCTGGGGTGCACCTGTAGAAAACCATTGTCATTTTAAATATAGTGATATATATTTGTATCTAACAACCTATAAACATATGTACATTTATATACCTATTACAAAATCTGACATGACACTCATACAAGTTCATTTTTTTTTGACAAAAACTGAGGTTATAAATTTATTTTTATAACCTCAGTTTTTTATGGAAGAATAGGAACAGGAGTAGGTATATTTGCTTAAACCTACTGTAAATCTCAGTAAAAAGTTTTATTTTCGATGATTTATTTATTATTATCATCATACTTACGTGACTTGTACTTACTCAGAGACGACAATTATCTTTTAATGTGTAAGTCGATATTTACTTTATAAAATTGTGACTTAATAGTAGATTAAATGTTAATTTACGTCTCTGAGTGTGGCCGTTATTGTTGTAAATGATGCAGATCTTAACTTATTCGAAAAGGTTGTGAGAGCTAATAACCTCAGTTTGATCAATATCTAACACTAGGTAAAAAAGAAGCAAGCACTATAAAATTTTGACCATGGCTTTTGCAAGCACTAAAACCGGGATGATAATATTCCATCAAATAAAATCTCTTATACTTTTTCTCCTTTTATTTGTATTCCTATACATAATTGTATAAACACAGTTGACCTTTCGACGGTTGTAAAACGTTTTTAACTTATTGAATATTCATCTTGAGTAAGTATTACAACGGTACTATCTCACAACAAGTTTTGGTAGCTGAAGAGTTATAGACCAGGTACAGGTTTGAAATGAGAACTTTAAATTAATACAGATAAAGGGATACTTATAGATCTATGTAAGTAAATACAAATTTCAAATTATACTTTAATCCGATTTTTGTAGCTTCTTAATAACATAACGATTTAGGTATAAGTGAAATTTTAAACTTCTGATAGCTATTAATTTGTAATTATTCTCAATGTATGAATAACATATATATAGGTACCTAAATATATGTTGTGAAAGTACAAGAGCTATTCATAAATTGTGTCTATTATGGAATTTCGTCAAGGGCCAATGATGTTTCTTGTATATAAACTATTGCTACTCATCCTCGGCAATTATGAGGATTTTTTTTTAATTTGACTGTGTCTGTTATCAATAATTTTATTTGTATACATTTTATTTATTGTAATCATGAACCTAAAGTAGTGAAAAATTATATTTTTGTTTTTCAACTTCAACTTCTTTCCAACCTTGTTATAGTAGAACTAATATTCTGTCTGCAAGTTAATAATTTGATGTGACAACAGAAAGAAACATTTGTTTTACTGTTTCCATTGCCTGAACTTGGTGT
>NJDC01001493.1:141884-243137 GCA_002245475.1 Calephelis virginiensis
AATGATGTTTCTTGTATATAAACTATTGCTACTCATCCTCAGCAATTATGAGGATTTTTCTTAATTTGACTGTGTTTGTTATCAATAATTTTATTTGTATACATTTTATTTATTGTAATCATGAAGCTAAAGTAGTGAAAAATTATATTTTTGTTTTTCAACTTCAACTACTTTCCAACCTTGTTATAGTAGAACTAATATTCTGTCTGCAAGTTAATAATTTGATGTGACAACAGAAAGAAACATTTGTTTTACTGTTTCCATTGCCTGAACTTGGTGTAATTGTGTAATTATTATTATTAATAATAATAGTAATAATTTGTGAACTTTGACATATGTTATGTAATATGTTAAAAATTCAAAACTAATACCTACTGAAAAACTGTCATTATATTTTCATATCCAAAACAAATTAGTTAAAAATATTGTTCAACACAACAGGATTTAACACTAACCTCATAAAAAGCTTAGACATTTTACTACCATTTCAAACTAAGTAAAGGTTAGATAATGAAAGTAACGAGACTACAATCTGTAATAAAAAAACTTATGGCGGCGACAGTGCGGGCGCAACCGCAATCTCTTTGATATTCTGTGCATGTGTGTTGCCATATTTGTATCATTTCACATCACTTAGTTTGTTAGATCTTAATCTTTATTTTATTAATACACATTGTTATTGCACAAAAACGCAGTTAATGTATGGCGACAAATTTTTAATGTAGCATACTAAACAGTTCATATAAATATTGAACAGCTTCAACTCATGGTTATTGTTTCAGGTATATGCCGTGCTGTTAGATATCCTGTAATATAATTACGTTTTCATATCCTTAAGATATAATTAACAGTCAGATCTAGAAATAAAAATATCTATATTTAGTCCATCCGAACCCGGTTTTAGCACCCGAGTAATTCAAAAGACTGTGTGTGTATATTATCGGATCCCGCTGATCCGATAGCGATCTAAAACATGAGCTTCTCTCACAATCCCAACACAACAAGGAACAGCACACGAAACACCACACTACACTGTCGCCTCCGGTCTTGGCGACGAAGAACTCTTTTCCACCCGGCATCTAACGTCGAGCGACGAGCCCCTACCCCTCCAATCGACCCAGTAACCAGAACGCAGCACCAAGTCGAGTTGCGCTCTCCCGGGAGACAGCCCTTACTGCTGGCGTTGTAGGCAACGGTGCAATCCGTCTAAATAATGATGTTTTGGGCTTAGCACCATGCTCGGCCTACAGAGGTCTTTGAAGTGTTAGCTACAAGTAAGACATTAAAAAAGTCAATGTTTATTATTCGAATGTTCTCTGTGAATCCAATCGATGCTTCATGGATGGTCGGTAGCAGAAATGAGAGACATTTGCTTTAAATATATTTTGTCGTTGACCGATTTGGAATTGGTACAGGATACCCGATAAATCAATAGGGTAAATCCACATGCTTTAGGTTGGCAATGCTTCTTTAATGAGAATAACTCGTATTTCTAAAAATCAACAAATCCGTCTTTTTGTTTCCAATAAAATCTTACAAACAAAATAGCAGTAGAACGTATGTGTAATTTCAGAAAATTGCGTGATCATACACAAATAAATTGCATATTAATACTATTATAGCACAATAAAGTAACTGGTATAATTATGACATATTTTTTTGCATTTGAGTAAATAATTGCAATAAAAACCTAGTTATGCTTGAAATTTCACTCAATATAAGTTGAAAAGTACTTTGAATGACGTGGTATTTAGAGTTAAATGCATTACCTGCGATTAACCATTGATTGGTTTCTTCCACTTTGCACTGCAATAAAATAATACTGATTTTTAAGCAGATTTGACAAATAAGGTTGATTATCATTGCATACAATATTAAAATTTGATTTCGTAGATTTAAAATAAGAAACCAAGAACACAATAATATTGTAAAGTTTTATATTGGTTTAATAACAGCATTTTCTTTGAAATAACTTAGTTATAATTAAGAATAACAACACATTTTATGTTCTTATGCTTTACTTTGTAAATTGTCATATTGCTGGCTATGTTCTTACATAATTTTTGACAGACTCAAGAAAAAATAAAAGGTTCTCACTTTGTCTGTACGTTTGTTACGCGACTAATAAATGATCAACCTACTTTGATGTTTCTTGTCTAGAAAGACATTGTTAATGCTAAGCATAAAATTTTATCCATAGTGACGACCTCTTCAAGTGTTTGTGAGGCCAATTCGGAATCATTCAAAAAAAGCTAATCTAAAGCTAAAAAACTATCTTCCAAAAAAATAATGATCAAACATACATACATATCTTCACGCCCAGTCCCTTACGAGGTTGGCAGAGAGTATCGAATGTCAGACCTCATGATTAAACAGTGGCATGGTATCTACCTAATGAAATAGTTGGAGTTAATTCATGTTCTCAACGTTGTCAAAGAAGTTTTTACTTGACGTAAATACTAAATAAATATATAGCGGCAGAAACAAATAAGACGGTAATACAGATTCGAACGAATCATTGCATTAATACTACCAAATCAAATTTTCTTACTAGGCATAATTATGGAGAAACTATTTGATTAAGTATTTGATGGATTGTAAAAGAAAGTTTTTAAAAGAACTTTTGATTTGTGTTCGATTGCTTGTATTTCCTCTTAACATTTAAAATATATTAAAATAAACACACTGTGACAAAGTAAACGAAAACGATCGCGATAACGTTTTTAAAAAGTAATAAATTATCATCCTAATAAGTTAATGAGTGATTCCAAAAATTCTTGTGTTTTTCTTACGGTACCAAGTGGCAATGCCACCGGTCGGAGCAGTCGTTGCGACCGTATACGTTCGCCGTCGAGCATCTGCCTATTCTGAATTTGATTAAAATTCATGTTTATTTATTGTTTATTTATAATTTCAAACTTGGTGATATTTAGAGGTGGCAAATATTTACGCGTCCCAATTTTTTGCACTCAAGACAATTAAGTGCGGTATTGTTTTGTTATATGACTTTTAGTTTAGTTATGTTAATATATTTTTTGTTATTTTTTTTAGTTAATCATTTGTATTCATTTTAGTCTTTAGTTTTTTGTCCTCAAATTGTTATTTATTTATAACAAACTAATAGGTAGGCAATATCTTAGTATTATGACATAGTTTACTAAATAATAATTAATTAGGAACGGTAAAATTGCAAAAACTGTTTCATTTCGTACCATGCTGCGATTTGATAGTTATTTTATCCCGAAGTAAAAAAGACTCGGAATGGTCCCACGTAAGTTTTATCAAATAGGAGTTATTCGGTGCATTTTCTCATATATATTCATAATGATCGGAATCTTGACCTATCGGTTTCAAAATCGTTTCGTTTCTCGAGCAATAGAATACCAAACGTACAAAAAAACTCATTTTTTGGAGCCAGTTAAAAAAGATGAGAGGTTTTAATAGAGGTTTTACGGAGTTCAAAGAAATAGGTCTACTCGTAAATTGAAGGTATGTGGAAATTTGTCTAAAAGTAAATAAATTTGACCAAAAAAAAATAAAAAAAAATAATGTCAAAATTAAGTTACGTCCAATCTAATAGTTTTATAATCTACATTACTGTTGCAAAAGGTTACTTTGCGTTATAGCTCTAAACTTACAAAAACGTAAAAAGTAAATTATTATACCAATTCGCCCACTGCCTGTATCTTGCCTTGTCCTGTTTTGTATTCAGCTCACGTGCGGTCGATCATGCGCTATCGAATTTTTAATTTTAACAAAAAAACTTTACATCACACATTAAACCAGGTGAACATTTACCTCCTACGGTACAGATGAAAAACCAGCATATGTTAGTGTGAAATGTAAGTATCGCCAATACGATCATATCTACTTGAAATACGTCGTAAAGACAAATTGCAGTCACTTCAAACGTGGCGAGCGAACGTCTCATGGAACGGAATAAGCAAATAGGTATCCGTAGTTCGGATCGGTCAGAGGGAATCCGTCCCAGTGGTCCCGTAACAAAACGCAAAATGGCTTATCGGTTCGAAGTATGAAGAACCGAAAACCGGACAGTAAAGCACAGCACTTCAGCTTTAAATCCGCATAATTATCGTATAGGTAATATATTGTGAGGGCATTGTTTGTATTCTCTTTGGATTCTCTTAACAACATTATCATCCGTTTACTTGTACCAAGTGTACCGACCACACTATTTACATTATTACTCATATACAATTTAAATTTATACAATTCTCGGTTGTGATTCTTACTTTGATCATTTTATGTTTAAATAAAAAGTAATACATTAACTTCACTAAAATAACTATTCGCTCTGTTGGTCATGCGGTTAGCGACCTTGACTTTGTAATTGATGGAGCTCGAGTTCGATTCTTGACGGGAACGAGCTATTGTTTGATGGGAATCGGTTATTGATTTGTAGCTATATTTTTATATTTATAATTTTGTATGTGTTTCCCCGTGTTGGTCCGGGATCCTTTGCAGAATAGACTATCTGCCTTCCTGCCGGCAGCTCGTAAAAGGCGAGCAAAGGTTTAACATCACTAACATCGTGATATCCTACTAAGTGGTAGGGTTTCGCAACAACTCGTCCGGATTGGTACCAGCGCCTTACCTATTCCTGCCGCCATAATATCAGTGCTTGTCGTTGAATTGTTCCGGTTCGGAGGGTAAGGTAGCCGGTAAAATTACTTTTGCTCGAAGCCTAACATCCCGGCCTCAGGTTAGCAACACACCATTACCACCTTTGGTGTCTCTAGGCGGCGTTAATTTCTTACCATTAGGAAATCCGTCTGCTTGTTTGCCTTTCAATATCATAAAAAAATGTGTAAGACATGAAAAACCTTTCTATAAGGAGTTAGTTAGATTTACGGAAATGGTCCTTAATTTTAACTCTATGATATTAAAAAAATTGAGGCTAAATCCGTTTGACTAATAAAAAAATCAATCAATATTTTTACATAGTCGTAAAAAATCATTGAGCCAATAAAAGTTTTTACTACACAGTTTTTATCTGTCAAAGTAGTCTGTGAGGTGAAAGGCTATCACGTAAAGAGTATTTATATCTATAACAGGCACTCGTTTTATCCGTGAAGGTATTTTTGAAAGGTATTGACATTTTCTGTAATAAATACATTTAAATATTTAAGTAATCATATTTCATTTTTTAGTAGCATAGTTATTTAATTACGCAAGAGGCATAAATTATCACTATATAGACGAATATAGATCTTCTTTTTTGGCCTGGGTCTTTTCTGTAGTATAGACTGCTTTCCGGCCAGACCACTTGTAATAGGCGAGTTTAGGATATAATATGGGTTATCACCCAAAAGAAAACTTTAGGTAAAGTGCTGTATATTACTTTCAAGAGAGCCGTGTGGTTGTATACTATTTCATATCATGAAAAAAAAACTAAAAAAAGATCACAAGTAGAATTTAAGTCTTTATTTTATTAACGACTGTACGTGGTTTAATATTAGACATAGATTCCTAGCCTGCTACTTGTCTAGCTTCCTCTACATTCATGTACTCTTTTCAAAGAGACACGCTCGTTTCAAATACTTTTTTGTGGTTAGAAAATAAACTGGCACGCAGCTTTTGTGATAGTAAGAAACAACCAAGTCTTATCAACACCATAATATTAATTATTCTTCCTAAGACCCATACACAAAATAAAAAAAAACCACCCGTTTAATATCTAGTAACATATGTTTATTTAATTTAAGCAAAAATGTGACTAAAATATAATAACTTTTATTATCTTTTAATATATATAAATCTCGTGTCACAATGTTTGTCCTCAATGGACTCCTAAACCACTTTAACCGATTATAATAAAATTCGCACACCATGTGCAGTTTGATCCAACTTGAGAGATAGGATAGCTTAGATCTCAATTTATTGCGGGTGAAGCCGCGGGTAATAGCTAGTAATACTATAAATTTTAATATAAAGAGCAATGTCATCAGATATCATAAAAAACAAACATATATGAAGCGAAGTAGTAACAAAGACATAAGTAATTAAGTTAAAATAAATTATTATGTGTGACTAATAATAACGATCTCGCATTAAATTTATAATTAAAAGATTGTGACCTCTCACTTCGATAATGAATGAGTTTGTCGTAAACGTTGAAGTTAAGAGAACATTAATGTCAATAAAAAAGCCATAAACTCTATTGGCCATCATAAACTTACCGCATCTGTCTCTACCTTGTTTGAGGACAAATTTTATTATAGTAGAGTGTAGTATCTTCACGCCCATATCTTGGAAGACGCATGCAGAGGTTAATAGGACTATATGGTTTATCTTTGCACAAGTACGTTCACAAGTTCGAAAATGTGACATATGGCACAACATCGCCTATTGAGCACTAATGCGATCACCGGCAACGTTATTGTTACTCAAAAATTAGAAAAAAACACATTTTGAATTGACCGACTAGGGTATCATACCCGAGCCCGTAGTCGAAGTCATGGAAAATATCTGGAACAAATTTTTATAATTTCAATTGAACACCTTTTTGAGGTCGTAAATTTTGTCTGATACAGTTTTGATAAAAGAACACGGAAATGGTGTTTTTGTTGTCTCCAGTGTTGTAAATTACACAAGGTGCAATGTACCTATGACTGACCACATTCTTCAAAATATCATTATTTGATTGTTTTGTTCTACAGTGATGTTAAAACCTGTTATTGACGGGTGAATTGAAAAAGGTTTCTTTCTTGTGCTTGCGCAAGCATTGTTTCCTATTCAATTGTCTCGTTTGCATGCGCTTTTTATGACGTAACGGAATTTTGAAGAGATTCGTAAACATAACTGTGCAATTGTTCCTTCGCGTTGTTTTATTTACAATAGAAATATCTTTCTCACTACAGAATATTTGTTGCTTTGTCGTTAATTTCTTTCAAGCACATGTTTTGGGCTTGCATTGTTTCAAATAAAGAATCTTGCTACTGTGAAATAGTTTAAAGAAACTTTTTATCTTTGCTATGGTTTTAAATTTTTTTCATTGAAATTATTTTATTTTGTGATTTATGACATGCTGATGTGCTATACTATTATTCTTTAATAGCTCTGAGATTTTATAATATTTCACATATTTAGACTTAGCCTTTTATAACACATTAATTTACCAGGGTTTTATAAATTTTAAAGACGGATATTTTGTACTACTGTGGACGGCAAGGCGACAGCGGACATTCTTCCATGTACAGGTTTCTTTTACAAAAGATCTCATAAAGGTGAGTTCTTTGCAGCAACTCGACCGGATTGGTATACCGCTTTACCCGTACACGCTATTGTCATGTTCCATGATGGAAACCATAATACCCATAGATGCACTACTAACAACTATAGTATTAATAGGTGATGGTTTTCTCTGACCAATTATAACAGCTACCTGCTTATTTGCAAACTCATGACGTAAAATACAAGGTTTAAAATAATCTGGAAACGGTCTTGTGTTTTTTTCTAGTAGCATCCGAAGAAGTAGGAATATAGGGTCGTTGCGCCTGATCGCGTCCACTTAGTGGAGTTTGCAGGTTTGAGGTAAAATATAAAAATGTTCTGGATCTAGTTTTGAATTACGTCCGTAGTACGGTCTATTTTAGGATGAAGCTAAGTTTTAGCCAAAATGTCTAGTGATTATTTTTAATAAATAAAATAACCGAAATAAGGCGATTTACCAGGCCAGTTCGCGTCCGCAATTTCCAGATCGCGTCCACCCATGGACCAGTTTGCGTGCACCAACTTAAAAAGGGGTTAAGGGGAGATTAAGAAATTTAAAAGAAACATTGGGTTTCAACTATTACTGTATAAAATACATATGTTTACGCCTAGTCCCTTGCTGGGTTGGCAGAGAATATCGAGTACCAAGTGTTACTAGCTCCCTCACAATAATTACTTTTTTCATACAATAAAAAGCTGGTCGTGGAGATTGTGATGACAAGAGTTGGCCGTGGGTTAAAATTGACCATAGAAAGTCAACTTAGGTCTTCCCAGGTAACTAAGTACATCTTTCCACTTTCACAGTATATGTCTGTACTGCCAATCTTTCATCTGCCATTCTGCTCTTATGCCCTTATTATATGCCCTTACTCATTATTGTACCAACACTTTTTTAAACCCACTCTTTCTCGGATCTCACTGCTACGAATGATGTCAAACAAACTATCTACCTCTGCTAAAAGCACTACCTGGACAAACAAACTCATTTGTTTATTCCAGCACTACTACGACTACTAAAACTCTTGAATACGTTCTGGTTATATCTCTTTCATATGCTATTTTGGTTTCATTTCGTATTCAAATGTAGATACGCCTTTTTCTTTCCAATCAACATTCATTAATTCATTACTGTTTGCAGCTCAGATGATTTGGAGCCCAAAATTACATCATCGATTGTTTATATCAGACAGGTCACCACTAGGTCATAATTTTTTTCTGTTTTTATTCAAAATATCTTAATTCTAGAATACAGACATTTAAAAATATTTAGTAGATTTTGTTGGATCTGCAGGTAGTAAGTAATTTTTTTTTTTATAGATTTCACATCAAGCATGTCCATTTCACAAAAATTTTTAGTTTCCTTCAATTTTTTTCCTGACTATTATTACCTATCGTGGTCCCTCTTTCATTCTTGAACTGCTCTTTATCTTTATTATTTTCTAATGAAAACATCGTCATCCGGGATAGAACATGTGCCCGGTTGGCAATAGATTTGCCACCTATCGCATTGAGGAACTAAGTATCTTAGGCTAATCGTGCGTGCCCTAGTTGCACCTTTGTCAACTTCTTTGTGGAATACAAGCCTGAATATACTTTCATAATTGTCTTTATGTATTTAAAATTTATTTAATTTACAGCTGCTTGTGTATAAGTGCCAAGTGGAAGAAGGCAGAAAAAGTTTAATATGCTTGTTCCCTTCCAGAGCGGTGGTGGGTACTAGTCCCGATGGGATGATACAATGCACTCTACCGACTACCACCTATCTCAAACTGTCTGATTAAATTTTATAAAACAGTTACGATTTAACAGTTAGATTTAGTATTTAAATAAACAAGTGGACGCAAACTGGTATATAGTATAATCCGTCCATCCAGTTTGCGTCCAGGTAAATTTCGACATCTATATGTTTTTCTATTACCACAATTAAGTGGACGCAAATTGGCTATTTAAATAAACATAATAATAATGGTAAAAATAAAATAAAACCCCATCCTTATGACATATTTCTTTACATTAAAATAAAGGATCAAGTTAGAAATAGAAAGACGAGTTTGCGTCCACCCTGGACGCAAACTGGCTAATTCGTAATATTGGTATACCAGTTCGCGTCCACCTCATTTTAACTCTAAAAAATAAAATAATCAATAAAAATCATCAATATTTTTATTCTTTTAATCATTTTCAAGGCCTAGGAACAATCTTTAATTAAACTTAAAACATTGAAAAATTACGTATGAAACGCGCGCCGGTTCACTATTTTTTTACTAAAATTATGGATATTTACACAACTTTTTTATATAGGTAAGATTAATTATTTTTTTTAAACAGGAAAAAATATGCGAACAGTTCTTTTGTCTGTGTATGTATGTTCCTAATATATTGTATAATAGGCAGAGACCACTTTTATTTTCCCTAATTTGTTAGTATTTTTTTTAAGGATTTTTTAAACGTTGTCCGCGAAATGGACGCGAACTGGGGCGTGGACGCGAATAGGCTCACATACCCTAACAGTTCGATTACAGGGAAGGACTCAGTCGCTGGTAAACGCCGCCGGTGCGGTAGCACGGCTCGAAAATTGTAATATTTCAAAATTACTCAAGAGTCGCGTTCGCTTGAATTATGAGCTAAGTTTGAGGGTGGTTGCCTCGCCGTGCGTGCCCCACCCCGAAGCCTCTGCGTTTTTAAGCCTCTGGTGCTAACTGATCAAAATAAACTCAAGCACAAAGAGACCAATAAAATATATAAGGTCCTTCCACAAAGTTGTTCGACGTTTTAGACCTTGTTCAACATATTCACAATAAAAAATAAAAAAGTTTTTATTTTAATTTGACATAGCGTATAAAAATATAACTCTCTTTTAAACTCTCTCCATCAAATCACTATAGGACGGATTTGTCTTGCATAAAACGCAGCCAATGAGACGTTTATTTCCTACGAAAATTTTATTGTCTTTTCATATTTTTGACTCTAATGGATGAGTTTATTCTGCATACGGTAAGTCCTACGGGAAGAAACCTTGTCATTTTTATCATATTATTTGTCATGTGTACTTTTATTAGATAAAGTGGCCGCTGTCTAAAACTTTGAACACCTATTTTGGAAGTACTAAATATATTTTTAATAATATTAATAATAATACTTTATTGTATATACAATCATAAAATAACAACTTATAAAGTACACGTACAAAGCAAAAAAAAAACACAAAAGGAAAGCTCATTTTTGACTACAGAAATTTCTTCCAGTCAATCTAAAAATGAAGCAGTAAAAATAAAATGGAAGGCAACGTTTATAAAAAAAAACTATTATAGCTAGACATAAACTAATAAAACATATCTAACTATAATATATAAACTATATATATATATAAATCAATTGCTGTTCGTTAGTCTCGCTAAAACGCGATATCAGCGGGACCGATTTCGCTAATTTCGGGGTTGAATTATTTGTGAAAGTTCAAGGAAGGTTTAAAAGATAAGAAAAAAGAAAACTGTGAGGAAATTGGGACAAACAACATTTCAAGTTTTTCTATACAAAGGAACCTGGTGTAAGAAAATTTGTTGGGACAGCTAGTAGATATGTAATAAATATTTATGTAAAAATAAAACACGTACGAACATTATTATTGTAAATACGTAGATATGAGTGTTATTTTTATTATTACATCCTATATTTTATTAATAAAAAGCACAAAAGCAAACTGACGTGACTCTAAAAATAAAACAGAACTGAAAAAACAGATTGCTTATTTAAAATTACGCCATATTGAAATGGTGTCTACTGAAACTATCAACGTGTATTTTCTTTTTAAAAAACCGTGGTGTTTAATAAAAAGCTACCAAAAATATAATTATAAAACATAATACACTCCCACATCTAGAATCACAAATGTTTATAACAAAATTTTAAACAAATGAAAATGTTTGCAATAATTAAAGCAAATTAACAGTAGGTCTACACTACAACAATGACCGGGACCGTAACAGTTCAGGTTTAAGCTTGAAGTCCCGTTTCCATTTAAACCCCGATTCCATATATATACTGTAAGCTTATAGATAGAGTATAGTTCGGGGCCGCACGTGGTTGAGGCCATGTGACGAACCGGTTTTAAGCAAGCCTAGTAACCTCCAAACGACTTCGTATGGACTGTACTGAAGAACTCTGCAATTCACCTTCCTTTTGTCGCTTTGAATAACTGCAAGTTGCACAATTTCGTTGGGCTAGCTGTTGTAAGATTTGTTTTTTGATTTATGAGTTTTACTTTACTTACTTTTATTTAAAATCCCTAATTTCGCTTATAAAATCATATTTACATAAAAATAATATGTAGCGTAATATTTGTGAACTATATTTCAAAAAAGACATGCTAAGTTTATTTTGCCGGATCTTCTCAGTGATCATATGATCTGTTAGTACTAGTAGATTTTAGATTAAGCCTAACATCGCGACCTCATGTTGGCAACGCACCTTTATCCCCTTTGGTGTCTCCTGTGGCATGAATTACTTACCGTCAGGAAATCCGTCTCCTTATTTGCCATTCAATATCTTTAAAAAATAAGTAAAATAAAATTATGTAAGGATGTCAGAAGTACCCTCTCTAAGGCCTGTGTAAAATAAATTTATATTTCTATTCTATTCTAAACTTTTATCTTATTAATCTGCTTCCTGCTGCTATAGCGTCAGTGCTTGCGACTATCATATTGCGTTCTGAAGGGTATGGTATCTTGTCAACTTACCACTTAGTCCTTAACTTACTTAATTAGATCTAACAACTTAGTCCCAACTCTCAAGTAACTTTATCTTTACTATCTTTAGTGTCGATACGCGATTTGTATTTCTTCCCAGAAAGTTATCGTACTACCTGAAGTGCTAGAAAGCAGAAATTTGGTATGTATAGATATTACCTGTGTCGGTCCGGGTTTCTTTGCAGTATAGACCATCTGCTTTCCTGTCAGCCAGCTCGAAATATAGGTGAGCATAGGCTTACTTATTGTTAGTGTTAGTGTCCGTGACATCTGACTAGGTGGTAGAGTCCGGATTGGTACTACCGCCTTACCTATTCCTGCCATAACAACGTCAGTGCTTGCGTTGACGTGTTCTGGTTCGGACGATAAAGTAGCTCAAAAATTATTGATTGCTTACTTGGAGCTTGCCGTTTGCTGATATGTCCTCAACTCATATTTTTTTTCATTAGTTTACCTTTAATTGCGACAAACACTTGGGTGGTGTAAAAAATTACATATAATTGGACAATCAACTGTATGCCATGTAAGCTACACAATAAATGAATGATTAAGTCAATGATTATAAATGTATATTGTACTAAAATTAGAAAGATAAATTATTGTTATTATTCAAAAATATGTTTTGTAATTGACTTCACATTCTTATTTTACCATTACATTGTATATATTTACAAAGGATATAAAAAATAATACAAGAATAAGAATAAATTTCACTTATATATTATTTATATGGAGACATCATTACATTGTTAATATTACGTAAAAACCACTTCAAAGCGATAAGACTTTATGAACTTCAAGTCTATTGTAATAACAGGTGTATATTAAAGAGTATTAATTTATTTACACATTCATTCATAACACATATTCAATTTTACACAATTAGCAAACAGATTTTAATTTTGCAATATCTTCAGACTTATTACTCTTCTTAGTTAGTTTAGGTATAATATTTTTTTATAATGATTGCTTCATGCAATTATCACGTGAAATGGTTATTTTATGCATGCAATGGTTATTGCAGCATTGATAATATATATATACGATATATATAGGCGACCACCGAGGCGGTCGGTATACTAACACCGACCGCCTCGTTGGTCGAGTGGGCAGCGTACACGCCTAACTACACAGACCAACCGCGAGGCTCTGGTTCGATTCCCGACGGGGGCAGGCATTTGTGTGATGAACATTTAGATGTCTGCATTTCCGGGTATTAATATTAGAATCATTGAGTAACACCAATAGTACAAACATTTAATTTGCTTACTTTGGGGTTAGATTCAATTTGTAAAAAAAAATACCTATACTTTTACAAGTTTCCCTCGATATTGTAGTTACAGCTATTAAAATGTAAGGAACAAGCCTCACTCGCGTTGGTTGATTTATTGTTAAGGAACGCCCAGTCAATTACAATTCTTTATCTATATCCTAATTTTTCCTTAATTTAGCCGATTGCGTGACGACGATATCAAATTAACATTTTCCAGTAATATCTATGTAACCTTATACTCTGGTAAGTCTGTACAATAAAGATCATACTCATTTTGCTAATTCATGGAAAAGATTAATTAGATAGAATTATATTACAAACATTGACACATTTAGCCTACATACCAGTAACACGTAAATGAAGTTTGTTAGATTTAAATTCGGTAATTTGATTTACGATTTTTGGTCAGCGTACATATAAAATTTTGTCATTACAGAAAATTTGAGTGAAGAATTAGATCTTCACAAAATTTTTCTGTTATGACAAAATAGTTGTCGTAGTATGAGGAGTTAAAATATTTATAATAAAATGTAGAGATGATCTTTAATATCAAAACATTGTGACCAAAGTTCATAAATGGACATTTGTATATGATATTTGAGACTTATTTATTATAAAACAAAAGTTAACAACAAAAATGGGTAGATTTTAACATATTTTACTGTTTTTTTCCTAAACAAGTTAAACAGGTTGAATCTACAACCTACCCCAAAGTAAGCAAATTATGTGCTTGTATTATAGGCGTTGGTCAACGATTCTAATACATAAAAATACTTAAATAGATACCAGAATAAATTTCATAAGCACCTTGTTTCGAATGCAGACATCCAAATGTTTATCACACTGTTCTGCCCCCGTCGGGAATTAAACCCAAGTTTCGCTGTTGGCTGATGTAGTTGAAAGTGTACGCTAGCTCCTCAACCAACGAGGCGGTTAATATTATTTGATTTTAATAAAATATGTCAAAACCGACCTCAATATATCATTTGTTCTGTGATTTAATCATCTTTTTCAGATCTTAGGTTAAAGATTAAATTTTTTAAATAAAAAAAAAAAATGCTTAAAGATAGACGTTTATTACTTGTGTGAGTTGTGAATCTTTATTTTGTAATACAATACGGCTCAGGTACTTAATGTCTACTTTACCAAAAAGGTCACTGGCCAAAATGACTTCTTTACTAAAATAATCACTTTCCATAAAACGGCTTCTTTTCGTTAAGCTCTACTCTTTTTACCAAATGATCATTTTTCATAAAAAAGTTACTTTTCCTAACAATCCCGGTAAGAATATAAAAAATACTATCTTTCCATTATTTACTGTCAAGCTGGAATGCAAGTATGTTTGATATTCTTAAGAATCCGTGCCTTGAATTTAAGATTATCATAACATATTATGCAGAAATTTGTAGCCAGATATGTAACTTTGTATAATTATACCTTTTTATAAAACTCCAAACTAAGTAGTACTACTATTTAAATTATGCGCTTCGGCTTTACACTTTGTACTCTTTTTACACTTTATACTTTTATTTTTAAATTGGCTAACCTAATCTAAATTGAAGTGAAATTATTAATTATGTAATAACAACTCTACATATAGATATCTTTAAAATACATTCGGATTTCCGAAGCTTGACAAATATGGCCGAAGCGCATAACTTAAATAGTACTACTATAAGTTATATTATGCTTGTAAAATGGATGTAAGTCCACGATTTTAATACATAGAAACACTTAAATAGATATCAGAATCAATTTAATAAACAGCCAGACCCGGAAATGATACATCTAAACGTTAATCACACAAATGCCTGCCCCGTCGGGAATCGAACCTGAGCCTCGCGATTAGTCGATGTAGTCGATAGCCATTCGACTAACGAGGCCTTTAACGTTCTCAGTGCCAAGTATATAAAAAGTGCTTCTCTTACTTTTGCCTGATTGTATAAATACGATGTACTTAAAACCAACCGACAAAAGTAGATAGGTTTTAATCCATCAAGGAATTACGCGTAAATTATAGCGTACAAGCTACTCCGGCGAACATTGTTTCATCCGTTCAGATTGTGTAGGAAAAATTAAAATGTTGCTTTTCCTAGTTTCCTTATAATCTAACGAGATAAAACGGATTCCTTGTCCGTCTCCTGGTTCTAAGGAACCTTCCTATCAGTTTTAGGCAAAATCGGTTTAGCCGTTCTTGAGTTATAAATAGTGTAACTAACACAACTCTTATGTAAGACTAGCTGTTACTTGTGGCTTCGCCCGCGTTTTTGCAGGAACCCATAGTGCGATAAGGATTAAAAGTACCCTATATGTTAATCCAGGTCACAATCTATCTGTGTTCTAAATTTCAGACAAATCTGTTTAGCCATTCGAGCGTGAAAGAGTAACAAACATTCATACATCCATACTTACAAACTTTCGCATTTATAATATTAGTAGGATTATTTGATTTGGAAGAATTTTACGGTGTTAATTAAAGTTTTAAACGATTGGTTATTGGAAAGCATAACATTAGAAATTGCAGTAATATAAAAGGGCGGTCATTGCTAGTATTTAGCTTATCGAAAAATCCATGAATTATTCCGCAGTTATATTACATAAAAAATAGACAAACGAATGAAGGGCATATATAATGCTCAGCAATTTTTCTAAAATATATAAACTTTTTTTTTTTTATAAACGTCAAAAATCAGTAGTACCATTCGAGATATTTGGTCAACTCAAGTCAATATAAATATATAAAACGTTTACCTATTTATCGCATTTATAAAAATATTTTGAATCCGGTTATTCACATCCTTGTCTAAACTTAGATTGTAATTAACTAAAATCCAAAGTAGAGAGAATTCTCACATCAGGCGTGTGTTAATTGAATATCCTCGTAAGTCTGTGAATGTAACCGCACCTGCTGAACTTCGTGCCTACTTCTCGGAGAAACTTGAAGAATTTCCAACTCTAAGAATTCCCGCTAGGAACTTGCTTCGTCTCGTTAGACCGACGCTTGCCGCAAAACCTCTTCTTATTTATGCCCGTACTTTATTCCATTTGCGGCCAACTTCTAGTACTGTAACTGAAATTTTTAGCTTTAGCATATTAAGCTGTAATTTTATTTTTGAACTGATGTCTTTATACAGGGTGTCCCCACTGTCTTAGAGAGTTTAATTTTAATATAGAGAGTTTAGTACGAATATTTATGGACCTTAAATATTGAAGATGAATAGTGAAATTTTTAGCTTTAGCATATTAAGCTGTAATTTTTTTTGAACGAAAATCTTTATGCAGGGTGTCCCACGGTTATGCCTTATCGAGGTTAATTTTAATATATATAAATTAGTACGAATATTTATGGTAAGTATATATTTAGTATTAGTTATAGTACATTAATGGTAAGTAGTAGTATGGTAACACCTTAAATATTATAGATGGATTTTGTATGCCAGTTAGTTGGAGGGAAACCATCATAAATATTGTAGACTGAAAATTTGACTAAAATAAGACTTTAGTTTAAAGACAATTTAAATTATGTTCATAGATTTAAAAAAATACCTGGTTAAATCGGGTATTAAACCCACTTAACAAAAAAAAATGCTTTTCCTAAAGAAAGGTACTTTCCTTCCATGTAGCATACCTATGGGATGACATGTAAATAAAAAAAAAACTATTTTTTATGGTCACGCTGTAACTTGAGAGTTATTTTACCAATGTCATTGAAGGTTTTTTTTAATCCAGACGTTCCCCGGGTTGATTAGTATATATAAATGTATTAATTATATTTTATATAAACGTATTATTTTCATAATCATAAATCTACTGCACAGCCTATAAGCTCTGACGTTATGGCGGCAGGAATAGGTAAGGCGGCGACTCTACCACCTGAAGTAGTTTTAATTTTTATTTGAAGTTTTATACGAGTGATAAACACTCGGTTGCTTCTTTGTTGAGCATAACATGTTTATGTTAAATTTGATAACTGTTTGTTTTGTTAAATTTGTTATAAAACATGGTTTTCCCGTATTCAAAGGTGTATTACGGAAACACAAAACTAAATAGCGTAAACATTTTTTAATCTGACACTGTCACTCATACGCTTCCGTGCAACACCATTACAAAAATACAAAAAGTAGAGTCTTTTAAATTCTTTATCCAATTAAAATAAAAACATAAATATCGCTTTCTAGAATTCGATACACGCAATTGAAAGGTGTTGGAAAAACGCTGGCAATTCTATGAAAATGCATCGTGGCGAAGAAACCTGCTGAGGAATGCCACATGCCGTCTTATTTAATCAATATTGATAACATTGTATTACAATGAAATTTAATCTTTGATAGTATTGGTTTAATGTGCAATTTGTTTTGACAGACAAATGGCTCTTATGTTATTATGTTGTGTTCCCTTAATTGTTTCTAGTTTTTGTTGGAACAAGGTGCGGGTATAGTTACTGGGCATATAAATGTTTCTTTATTATAGGTGGTCTAAGTAAAGGCTATAGATACAGCATCATTCGTAACTCGTCAGTTTGCGTCCTCTATGAATAAATTCATAAGGTACTATTAGTACTGATATGTCTGGAAATAAAACAACCTTAAATTTACAGAAACAAAGTGTACGATAATCCAAATCCATATCATTTTACTTAGTAATAACTAATTTTATAATTATTCTATACTTAAATATTTTTTTATAAATTAAGCTATAAATATTACTAACAAAGGCAAAAACATCTGAGTGTTACATACCGAATGTCCCCTTTTCCTTTCCTCGAATCTATTTTTGTAACATAGTTTACCTCATATGCTTCTTTTTTGAACCGGCACACTACAATCGGAAGCATTGCCGTTATTATGTAAAAAAATACAGGCATTTTTTATGAGAGCGAATAGCGAACATAGGTTTCCTGATGGTTAGAGTAATACTTATTTTATAGAAACGGATCCTATGTCGCCAATTGTATAAATCTTTTGGCTACCACACCTTCCGGAATGGAACATGACCGAGTAATTATGGTGGAAGATATAAGTAAGACGATAGATCCCTACTGGGGAAGTTGCTACACAGTACTCGACCACCAGTAGTCTCGTTGATAATCACCTACGCTGTGCTCGCCTCTTACGAGCTGCCTGGCACGGGCAGGTGGTCTATTCTACTTAGCACATTTGGGCCATCACGGTGGAAAATGGTCGTATGTAGTATACCACTTAATCGGACTCTGTTAGAGTAATCCCATAGTAAAATGGGATCATCAATTTACCATGTTTTCATTTAATGTTATGACTGATCTATATATAAAAATGATTCCTAATCCCAAATGATGATGATGAAATGATCCCCATAGTATTTTGTAATTATTTTTTTGTTGTGTTTAGTTATTGTCAGGAATAGTTTCTAGGAAAATACACCGGGAGAAATTCAGGAAAAAAAATAATGCAATCCGTACTGTTAGTTGCTGTTAGTGTCATATGTATACCATATTATATATAAATGAATCCCAAATAATGAATCCCCATGGTCAGCGCACTACGCCTAATCGTTTAGACAAATTTTGGTAATCCTTTTCTGGTTTTGAATATCTATTGTCAGGAAGAGTTTATATGAATAAAACTAGGACAATTTCAAAGAATATGGAAAAAAATTCCAAACTATGTATACAAATTGTTAGTAGCTGTTATTGTTAAGCGATATGAAGTTTCTCCGGCCAGCTAGATAGATATAAAATCGTGTACTAGTTTTTGATGTCTTTTTTTATTAAGATTACTAGATTATTAATAATAATAAAAAAATCGTAATCCATGTTTTTCTACTTTATTATGATTATACAGAAACACCCTTTTCTCACTTACTAATATATCCAATATCTATACTAATATTATAAAGAGGAAATGTTTGATTTTTTGTTTGTTTGTTTGAAATTAATAGGCTCAAACTACTGGACCGATCTCAAAAATTCTTTCACCCTTAGAATGCTACATTATCCCTGAGTGACATAGGCTTTGTTTCATCGAAATCGGTGCAGTAAAAGCCAAGTTACGCAGGCAAAGCTGCGTAAAACTGCTAGTCAAATTATATAATCGCATGTTTAGACAACACCATATTTTAAATTCTTTCCAGTTTGGCTAAAGCCTTTTAATAAAATAGATACATCTTTGTTTATATGCTAATTTTCTTTTATTGTTTTAAATGAATTTTAACAATGAAGAGATAAATAATACAACAAAGTAGTGTATACTTCTTCAACATTGTTTACTAAATTTATTCTGGTATTTATTGATGCATTTCTTTTTAACTCTAAAAGGTAAATGAGAACCCATTTCGTTTTCGTCTTTTACGCGCTTGGTTTCGGTCTGTTACGCGACTACTCGGCCAATAGCCAACCGATTTTGATAGCTGTTTTTTAGAAAGATAGGTTATGATTTCAAGGTGCTTCCATATTAATTTTATCCTGCTCTGACTAGTTGTTTATGCGACTTAATAATGCAAAACTTCTTCGATTATGTTAAACTCATCTATGACTAACGCCCATAACATTTATTTTACTTACTTTGAGGTTAAAATCAATTTGCGTGATTTGTCCAGGGATATTTATTTATTACGCGTTTTATTATTTGCGACATTTGTCATTTGTCTATTTATTTTATTATATTGATCGACTTGTTGATTGTAGAAAAAATTTAAAAGTGTATAAGTTACTTTTGATGGTCTTAACAGTTAGTAAATAATTAGGTTATAGTTAAGTCTAGATTTCTCAGGACGTGTAAAGTGTACACACAAGAAAAAATACTGAAACATGTTAGTATAACTACTGCCTCAAACTTTACTTTACACTAGCTGATCCGACAGACCTGTTAAAATTAACTGACTCAGTGCTGTTCCGCTAAACTTACTTTTTTTCATAACAATAGCAAAATTGTCTCATCCGCTTACGCGTGATTTGATAACAAAGAGAAATAGAGATTTATTTTCATATGTATAGATGTTCACAAAATCTCCAACAGATTAAAATTTAATTTAAAAATAGAAAAAAATGCGAGTTGAAATTAAAATTAAAACTTATCTCATTTTTTTATTTTCAATTCAAAACATAATTTTGAAAGTGCTACTATTTTTTTTATTTCGTTATTAATAATGGGCCCATGCAATCTACATAGTAAATGACAAAAACATGATTAGTTCATTCATATTTTTATTAAAAACTACTGAAGCATAAAGCAATGCATTTATAATTAGAATATAGTTTATAATAAACATAAAAACTAATGCACGGCGTTACGCAAACCGTTGTAGAGTAATTGACTGAGCTGCTTTCGTATTATAACTCCAATTATACGAGTATATGTATGTAACACGTTATAGCAATCATAATTATAAAAGTTATTTTTTGCATGAATTTATATTTGCCTGTGTGGTCTAGCGGTCAGGTGTAAGACTCCGTCAGGTCCCGGGTTCAATCCCCAGGTTGGCAATAAAATAAATTGTGTCTTTTTTTTAATTTTCTGATTAAAACATCAATAAGCGGGGTTGAATATATGTCGCGTTGGCGATAGGCTTGACACCTATCTAATTGTGGTATTGTGTGTCTTCGGCTAGCCATGGGATCCCTGGTTGTACCTCTGCTGATTTCTTCGGGAATATGGAAATGAAGATACAATACCACTGATGGAAGAGTGCTGTGCAGCAACTTGTCTGGCTATGGATCCCTCGCCTTACCTAGGTGCTGATTATGTATCTCAGTTGCCAACTCGAAATGGAAAAGTGTACATCAAATAGCTGTCATATGACGTGTTTTATATTTGCAATCTCCAGTGAAGATATTATAATAGATATAGATAATACAATAGAGATAGCAAACACAAATGACGTCATTTGACAGCTATTTGATGTACACCTTTCCATTTTGAGTTGGTAACTGACATACATAATCAGCACCCTGGTCCTGCCGCTATAGAGATAGTCGTTTTTCAGTCCGGAGGGTAGGACTGCCGATAGACTTGCACAATTGGCCACATAGTGACGCACCTATAGGCTACAACTATATGATGTCTATACGTTACGGTTGTCTCTTATTATCTGGGGAGCCTCGTAATAAATGTTCGCTGTCTTTTGCCGTAAAAAAATCTGTTGCTTTCACCGCAAAAAAAATAGACTTTAAAATTAAATAAATTAGCAGCTTTTTGGAGAAGGGCTTCTTCAAGTAACTCCACAGCAATGGAAGGACTGTCTAGCCCATGTGTTCAAAACCAAAAGTATATATAAAAGACGAATTAACCAATTCTGTCAATCCTTTTTGTTGTATTGGTTATTATCAGGACAGGAGATGATTATTTTAATGAGAAAAACCGAGAAGATTAGAGAGAAAGAGGGAAAAACAACACTCAATTTATTTTTTCATTCAAACTATTAGTAGCTGTTAATTTCAAGCGATACGAAGTTCGCCGGGTCGACTAGTTGTAAATATGGATGACGAATTAGATAATTTTGAAAATTGAAGTATCGAGTCATTATCTGAATCCTATTAATATTATAAATGCGAAAGTTTGTAAGTATGGATGTATGGATGTTTGTTACTCTTTCACGCTCGAATGGCTGAACGGATTTGTCTGAAATTTGGAAGACAGATAGATTGTGACCTGGATTAACATATAGGCTATTTTTAATCCCGATCGCACACCGGGTTTCTGTGAAAACGCGGGCGAAGCCGCAGCTAGCAGCTAGTAAAAAATAAAATTAATATTTAAAAAGACAAGTGTTATTTTTATAATTTTTGTTTCGAAAAAAACACATATAATCACATTTATTAACCTGCGATTGTGAATCATAAAAATATTGTATCAATTCATTGCAAATAAACATTTTCTAATTTTCCAGAGTAACTTATAAAAATCGGTAATAGATTTTGTTAATATTTGTCGAAAATGGTACGACACTATTTATGAATTGCAAAAAACTTACAACATTGCCAATATCAATTTAGTCTCTGAGATTAAAAAGCAGGCTATAGGTAAATACCTAGTACAAATTCTTGAAGTGCGACTTACTACGACTACTACTATTTTAGTAGGACGTTATTATCCGTTTATAAGTAAATGAATTATAAGGTTTGAAGTAATTACGGCTTTTACTATAAAAAAAGTGATCAGCCAATCCTATTTCGACAAGTAAAATATTAAGTGATAAGCAAGGAATATTATTTTTCACACAAATGTGACATTTATTTAAGCACTTTAATGTAGTTTACGAAATGTCAAATTGTCAATAAATTTCCATTTCATTTCAAAAACAACAAATCGGTAATTTCCATATAGAGGCAAAAGAATACTAAAATACTTTTAAAAACACATGTAGAAGTTATTTATTAGCGATCTTTTCGAGTTATGTATATGTAATACTAGCTGTTACCCGCGGCTTTGCTCGCTTGGCAGATAATGTACTTATTGATCATAGCCCATTAATAATAAGGACTTTTATACAAACTTTCAAGCCCTTTTTCACCCCCTTAGGGGTAGGATTTCCAGAAAAGCTTAAATACGTATCGAATCATTTTTGATAAGTAGCCCAAAAATAAAGTTTTATGTTTCTGACTTAAAAAATGACGGTCTTCCATACAAACTTTCAACCCATAATTCTCACTTAGGGGTGCAATTTCTATGATTCCGTCCTTAGTGGGTGTTTACTCAATAAAATGCCCCTACTCACCAAATTTCATGGCTGTAACTCTAACAGTTTTCGCTCAGTCAGGACATGTTATTTTATAAGTATACTTAGATCTATATTTTATAACTAGATATATATTTTATAAGTATATTAGATACAAAAGTGTATTCAGAATTTATCATGTAAACTCTATATAAATGTATAATTATTGAATTTTACAGCATTTTTTGTTAAACGTATACTGTATAATTTCAAACAAACCAGCATATCTTTTGAACCCTGATTATCATTCATAAAATACTAGTATGATAAATGACAAAAAATACTTCTATTTCAATAGTTGAATGTAACCAATTTATAGAAATACGCTATCTATCTAGGCATCAGTACTAACAATTACTGAACTTGTCTGAGTGACTAGCACGGTGCATTGTAAGACCTCGCTCTTTAAAGTTGATTAGTCTTAGACCTAAATTGACACTATATCCAGTTAAACAGGATCTATTTTAGTTCTGACTCCAATTAAAACTATATATTCTAGACTAGTATGTAATTTATTTAGAGCTTGTTTAACCGACTTCATAAAAGGTGGAGGTTCTCAATTCTGCCGGTATATTTTTTTATGTATGCACACCGATTTTGTCGAGGTTTCTGAACCGATTTACGTTATTTTTTTTTTGATGCGGAACAGTTTCGAATTGGTCCCATACAAATTTGACTCAGGTTAGGACTCCATTAGTTTTTTATGTCAGCATTTTTTTATCCACTTATGATATCTAACAAAATAGACATCGAGATAGGTGATCCCGATTTCTAATTTTATTAAAAAAATTCTTTGAAAAAACTGACTTCAAAACTAAAAAGTAACAAATAATAAAGATTTAATATTAATTACATACTACCTATTATTTATATTATGTGTTGTTTACTTTTTAGTTTTGAAGTCGGTTTTTTAACGTAGTTATTTTATTAACTGACCGCGTATATTCCTACAATGTCAACGTCACTTTTGACTATTTAAAAAATGAAACGAATCAGGGATATCTACAAACATTGAAGGAAATCATGGTAAACCATCATACTAGAATTATTTAATAATAGGAAGTGCGGGCTTCCTAATATTGATAACTACCAAAAATTCAAAAGCTTAGTCGAACTCTTATTCGATATGCAGATATGAATAGTTGTAGCACAGAATGAATAATATAATTAATGTATAAAAGTAGCACTCTTATACAAAACAAGCAAAATTCGTATTTAAAACGTAGCGTGTAGACTCAGATTGCTCTGAGCGTACTGACCAGACATCACCACAAAATACACGCACACTCAGACACGAGAAAAGTTCATCGGGCATATTAATCGAAATCAAAACTTTAACTTTAGAAGGTAGCTAATACATGTAGCTAAACTTATAAAATTCGTCACGAATATTAATTAAAAACTTAAGGCGTTTTTAAGAAGGTCATCTAGCGCTGAGTGTAGCTGAAATAATTATTATCAGCAATTCTCAAAAACCATAATATCTAACGTCACGTCGTTAGATATTATGGTTTTTGAGAATTGCGGAAAGAGAAAGATAGAGAGGAAAGAGGTTGTACTCTACCGGATTAAAATTAGTCTACCAAATAATTTTATCAAAAACATTGCCACGGAAAATTATTTTAAGTGCTAAGTAAAACTTAAATGCGTAAGTTTGTTTATTACTCCTTCACGCAAAAACTGCTAAATCGATAGCACATATCCTATGTGTTAGTCCAAGTTACCCTTGGACTAACACATAGGATATTTTTTATACCGAAAAAATGTTCCAGTGAGACCATTGAACACGCGAGCAACGCCGCAGGTAACAGCTAATAATTTGTAAAGCTTATTGCAGACAAAGACTTTTGTAGTTTGTGTCACCTACACTTGTAAATGTGTCACAAAAGAAAATATGTTTCATATCATTCAATAACTTAAGGCTATCTTATGATATTCGGGTTTTGAAGTAAGAATCTAGATACTATCTACCGACTTACCTGTAAAGCAATGGTTTATTTAGTTAGTCCGTGATAAACCTTTCTAAGCTTTGGAACCATGACACGTGCAAATCGTATTTAAGTTTGTAAATAGGTTTGTGGTCCAAACTAATACACACATGCATAACTATCTTCACGCCAAGTCCCTTATCGGGTAGGCAGAGAGTATCAAGTGCCAAATCTCACTATCCTGGAAGACCTGTCTGACTTCCTCCACATTATTACCCTTTTTATACAAACACGCCGGTTTCGGAGGCTCATGACATGACCCTGATAATATCCGAGCGATTTAATCGTGGAATGTCAACCTTAGTCTCTCCGGGTACCTACATCCATATTAATTTAGTTTAGTACAAGTGAGACATAAACATTTGACATAATTTAAGTTTTGTCTAAGTTATTTTATTGAAATGGAGGTAGAACATTCAATGATTAAGCTTTAAAGGAATACGTTTCAAATGCAAAAGCTTAGGTCAAACTTAAGCGTTTATTAAAGATAAGCGATTTTCCTGCGACTCTGTGTGCTTTGAAAAAAAATCTATTTACTATTTTGATTATCTTTTGATTACGAAGTAGTATAATTAATGTGGGACATTGTGGGACTTAGTGTCTTCGGCTAGTCGTGGGTGCCATGGTTGTACCTCTGCCTACCTCTTCGGGGATATGGGCGTGAAGATACTTTTTTTTATAATTAATGTTAAAATACCCACACTATAAGTAATTAATCAACAAAGTTAATCATTTTTTAAGAAAAACATAACACGTAAATGATAGAAAGATAGATAGTATGATGGCTGCAGTTTTTGTGAAATGTATTTTCTAATCAGTATAAATTATAAAGCTTTAAGCTCATTTCATATATAAGCACATATCAAATTTTATCATTTTTATTTTAGTTTTGACAACACAAAGTAAAGTAAAGTATCTTCACGCCCATATCCCCGAAGAGGTAGGCAGAGGCACAACCAGGGCACCCACGACTAGCCGAAGATATTAAGTCTCATAATGTGATGGGTGGCAAGCCCATCGCCAACCGGGCACATATCCTATCCCGAGCAACATTTTTTTATTAGAAAATTGGAAAAACCCAATTCTCGTTCTGTGCCCGACCCGGGATTCGAACTCGGGATCTCATGCAGTCAAGTCCAACAACTGAACCGCTAGACCACAGAGGCGATCAAATAAACACCAAAAATCATAAACGTCTAACTAAACTCTGTGGTCTAGCGGTCCGGCGTCGGACTTGTTGAATTCTTGAGGTCCCGGATACAATCCCCGGGTCAGACACCAAAAAAAATTAGGAAATGCATATTTTTAATTTTCTAATAAAATAACGTTCCCCCGGGTTGGATTTCATGTGCCCGATTGACGATAGGCTTGCCACCTATCACATTATGGGAATTAGTGTCTTCCGCTAGTCCTGGGTGCTCTAATGTGATTCTACCTACTTCTTCGGGGCTATGGGCATGAAGATACCATAAATATTCGTAGATCAAATTACGTTCAACTTTGATAATACCTCGGAAAACAATTATTATGATAATTATTGCAACGGAAGTGAAATGTTATCATATGTTCTCAAATAACCTTGAGAAATTTATCCTTAATGATGATATACATATACTTAAAAAAAAAATTCTTTGGTTTCCAGAAGCTTGATTACATTAATTATCGCAGTCAATTTGTTGGAATGACACTTTCAACATCGTAAATCATGCATATTGATTGATTTGCAGGGAGCTCGTTCGTGACTAGTGTTTTATGAGGACAGATTATATGATATTTATTATATTGTATTGTTTAATGTTTTCATAGTTCCTTTATATTATTAGTAGATTTGGACAACGATCACATACTAATAGAATTTTCAAATTTAGAACTATTCTTGATAAAAATCCGTATTGGTTCGGGCTTCTGCAGAATAAACCATCTGCCCACTTATGTCGGGCAGCTCGTAAAAGGCGAGCATAGGCTTACCGTCACTAACACTGAAGAATACTAGGTGGTAGAGTCTCACAGTGACTCGCCCGAATTGGTACCCCCGCCTTACCTATTCCTTCCGCCATAACGTAAGTGCTTGTCGTTGACGTGTTCCGGTTCGGAGGATAAGGTAGCTGGTAAACTTTTGTTCGAGGCCTAACATCCCGGCATAAGTTTGGCAACACACCATTACCACCTTTAGTGTCTCTAGGCAGCGTGAATACTTCTTACCATCAGGAAATCCGTTTGCTTGTTTGCCTTCCAATATCATAAAAAATACATTCATAACTGTGCTAATCATTATTTTCAAATGCGAATGCGAATGTGGATGGATGTAGGTAACTGGAGATACCTCTGCTGGAGGAAGCCGGAAAGGTCTACAAGGATAGGGATATTTCGCACTCGATACTCTCCGCGTACTACTTAAGGGACTTGGCGATATGTATTTTTTCCATCGTCCGGTAAACACATTTTTTTTTGTAATATGACAGGAACAAGATGGTTGCTCTTTTTATTATAATAGCCTTATGGCCGAGATCTTAGACTACGTGTATAAGTGTCCTAGTAATATTTTAATTCAGCGCGGAACATGGCAATGGTAAGCACGAAAGTTATGATAGTAGGAATAGCTAAGACGGTGCAGGTGGCACTAATGCGAGTATCTAAGTGCACAGCACTATTTACCAAATATAAAATCACTGGTTATCTTATTTATTAATTTGTTAGATTGCCACCGTGAGTGATGAGGTCATCACATCTGAACACTGATGAAAATTTAAACGTAAATTATAAAATCTTAAGGTTTAATCAAGTAATGAAATGTGTATTATTTTTCCTTAAAAGGAATAGGTAGGTCAGTAGTAAGTAAGTTTATCTTTAAATTCGAACCGGATACCTACGTATTCTCATAGTTTACATAGTTTCATAAATTGGAATTTGTAATTCTTTTAACAAAAAATCTGATACATGGAACTTAAACCAAATCTATTGGTTATTAATAAAAAGTAATTAACTATACATTTTTAAAAGTCAAAAGACAACAAAAACCTAATAAATTTTGCAAATGTGATAAATAAATCAACATAAGACAGTACGATCACATCGAATGAGTGTAAAACTAAACAGGCTAAGATATTTTTGCGTTCAGTTTGCGTGGGATTTACTTACTTTCGATACTATAAATACAAAAGTTTGTTTGTATGTTTTTGTGCTTTCAAGTCTTAAGCGCTGTTCTGACTCATACGTTATTTAGATATGCAAATAGTTAGACATCCGAATTCAAACTCAGCCTAAGTTTTTTCAAAAATGAACATATACAGACTACAATAGAGAATGAAAATTTGTGCGAAATTTATACAAAATTACAACCTAAAGTCGGGCGTAAACAGCTAGTGAATAATACAATTATATTATTGTAATATGCGCACGAGTTTGGCATTTAACTTTGCCATCCTGAGGCTTAAGCATTAAGCTAAAATATATGACAACAGAAATTACGTCAGTCATGACCAGGATTTATGTTGTCTTAGATTAAAATGGGATTGACTAGTGTGTGGACGTCCATCTTCGTCGGTATTCGTAAAGAGACTAGAGGCTCAACCGAATGACATAAAGTCAGCGATGATGTATGCGTCAAGTGTGCCGTCTAATTACGAGCGCGCGCATCTTATTCTATGTAAATTTAAGTCGGCCTACTGAATGAATGATAGATATTATTTTTATCACCGTAATCTTAAATTATGCTAACCATAGCTTGTTCTAATTATATTTGAATAAAGAACTCCGTTTAAATACAGACTGCAAAGAAATGGAGTACAATAATAAATATGTTGAGACGGATAATTTTATAATTGAGATTTGTCTTTATTAGTTTGTTTATTGAGCGTTAAGTGAGTTGGTACATTCAATTATGGTGTCATTTGAATAAAAATACGTATAATTGATTAGATTTTAGTTAAGTAGTAAGTTCATATCGCTAAATAAATTCCAGCTACTCTACTACTACTACTAGAGTGCTTCTGCAGAGTGCAAGGGTTTTGAAACTTTAAAGAAACTGTCACTAAAACCTATTGTTTACGAAACCTGAATCTAATTAATAAATATAAATCAAGCATCACATAATTTAAATATAACAAAATCTAATGTATTACTAGAATGATATAATTATCTTCACGCCCATATTCCCGAAGAGATAGGCAGAGGCACAATCAGGGCATCCACTACTAGCCGAAGTCACGAAGTCCCACAAAGTGATAGGTGGCAAGCCTGTCGCCAACCGGGCATATATCCAATCTCGAGCAACACTATTTTCATTAGAAAATTGGAAATAAACATTTTCTAATTTTTTTAATAAATCGAACCCGGGACCTCTAGAAGTCAAGTCCGACGACGGAACGCTAGACTGCAGAGGCGACTAGAATTATATTTAAATTTAAACAAAATTTGAAACGTAAAACCCGTCGTACCAACATGACACTATCATGTACAAAAAACAATAAGTATGTACAAAAGCGAAAAATTTCATGGAACCGTGTCAAATTCGATATTTTGCTAAGTTCTGCGTTATCCACTTTATTGTTAACAATGTCCTACAAGTGAAATGAAAAAAGCGTTGTTTAGCTTTTTTTCAGAAAAGAGAAATATCCATTCTAATTTTCGAAATTTCAAATATCTAATATTTTTATCACACTTTGTGGAAATTTCTGATTTGATAATTAATTTATGCAATAAAATAAAATAACTTATAAATGACATACTAAGTAGTTTTTGAATAAATCGCTTGTAAATAATTCCGCACCCATATAGTTATGTTTAATAAAATATTCTGCGAAAGATGTCTCGAAATCCTTTTACCACGGTTCCGAGATTCTGTATAAAATTGTTGAAATTGACTACAGTCGAAAGAAATACTTTGTGAATGGATCGTCGCATGGTACGGGGTCTGAGAACGAGTAATGTTATGAGCAAGCCATTATTGTCTCGGCCCATACCGTAAAACATTACGCAGTGTTGCCGACCTCAACAACGTACTTGGAGTTGATAATACCGAAATGCGAGTAATTAATGCTGTTATTATTGTAACATTGGTGATTGAATGATGCAATAACAATTTGTACGATATAAAATGAGATAAGTTGTATGTCTCTAATAAACTAATTTCAAAATTATTTTGTTTTAATTTAAATATCCGAATTATTATATCGACTTATTTTTTTTTGATAAATACTGGCTACATTCAAAACTTCTTTGAATATTTGTGAGAGTCGATTTGTTTGTACGAACGTTATGAAAAAATTTAGTTCTTTTTTAATTAATTTTATTTTTTAAGAGAGGTACCTATATAAAAAATATAAGAAAATAAGAAAGGTATATAAAAGAAATGCTAGAAGCAGGAGAAGGGCATATGGAACCTTTTATCCCGTTAAAGAGGAATAAAATAGGAAAAACAACATTTTAAATTTTTCCAATACAAATTGAACGAGTGGAACAAAGTTCGCCGGAGTTGCTAGTATTCCATAAAAACAGACAAAAAATAAAAAGTAAAGGTTAGTAAGGTAAAAACTAATTGTTTCATTAAGTCAAATGAAAATCAGTCTAAAATGCTTTTTTAAGCCTACTCAAAACGGTTCAAACTTACTTGAAATTTACGTCGCGGTCGTAGGTAATAAATCTTACACCACATAATACTCTTCCTGGTTCGTGTAATTTATACTTACCTAATAAATTAGCTAATGAGCGTGAAGTCGCTTATATGTAATATATACACGCTTGGTTTTGATGGATGGAAAAACTGGTTGTGCAGTTAATTCAGTTATTGAAAAAAATATAAAGATCTATATGTAGTATTTCATAAAATAAGTTACAATAAAAGTGAAGTTTGACTTTAAAGAAATTATTATTTTTGAAAATCTACCTATGGTGATATGCCATATATAATAATATATACCTTACTGAATTTGATATAATATATTCATATGATTTAAATTCTGTTGAAGATATAATAAATAAATATCCCTGGACAAGTCACACAAATTAAAGCTAACCCAAAATAAGCAAATTACATGCTTATGTTATTGGTGTTAGTTAGCAAACGATTCTAATACATTGAAATACCTAAATAGATACCAGAATAAATTTAATGAACACCCAGACCTGGAAATGAAGACATCTAAATATTCATCACACAAATGTCCGCCCCCGTCGGGAATCGAACCCAAGCCTCGTGGTAGCTCGATGCACCTAGGCGTGTACGCTAGCCACTCGACCAACGAAGCCAATTATATGGCAGATTGCTACGCAATACATATTTAAACCCTTAGTTTTATATAGTAAAAATTGAAGTAGGTTACCGTTATAGAGCTGATAATAACAAACAACAACACAAAAAAAAATTAAATACTAAACTTAATCGTTTTTCGGAATATTGATGTTCAGTCATAGTAAAAACCGGAGGTTATAGTAGGTAAACTTTGCATTAGGCCTATCATTTTGGCTAGAGGAGAAGGATGCACGTATGATGATGATGTCTATAGACCATCTCATATCATCAGAAGAGTTGTGCACTTAATCGCTTTCTTTTCACATAAAAGACAAAGACTGTCTGATTAATAAACATGGAATAACGTAAGATTATAATTAAGTTGAAGTGTACTGTACTATATCATAATAAAGACTACGATACCCGGTTGAACCTTGGTGTACTTAACAATAAAACGGAGAGTGTATTTGCAACTCTAGATGTATCCTTAAGTGAAAGCGTTTAGGATCAACTACAGATTTCTGAAGTGCGGTAAAAGATGGTGAGATCGCGTGGAAGGAAAAGAGTCATCAATAACTTTAATCTGGTATAGACAACTTTTTATAACTATCTACCAGCTGTTTGTAAACCAACGTAATTACTTTTGATGTCGGATTATTGCGTTGTCTAATTACCGTGTTGTGGTTTTTTAACAGGCTTATAGCTACTGTATTATTAGTTATCACGAGGTTATCACTTATGCTCTTGGTTGTCAGGATTGCGTGTTTTGGTTAATTTTGTATGCTATCATGATCCATACTCAAGTTAGTTTTTATTTAGACTATTCGACTATTGATTGATAAACAAAGACTAACGTTGGAGTAAAATTAAGTTGATATATAGTCTGTATAACTTTGTAATAAATACTATGTTGAAATTCGGAGTACTTTACGCCGTGTTTATTAATACGTTGAATTAAGTTTAATTTTATGTCGCGATGCATAAATCGTGAAAAATAATATAAAATAGTCTTGCTTCTTGCCGTCATATTGACAATATATGTTCCAGTCCGCAGGGTAGGGAGCTAGTACACTTGCAGAATTTGCATAACACCTCGACCCCAGGACATCGATGCACCTACAACATCTAGGGTGTTTATAGGCTGCGGTTATCTCTTTTCATCTGGGGAGACGCGCGTTTTTTTTCGAAATAGAAACTCTACTGATACACGTATTGGTATACTGAATCCAAATTACAAAATTAAATAAGCACATTTTTTAAGAAATGTAAATAATCTACATGTTGAAACTTTTTGGCTAATTAATTAGCTAATTAATAGGGTACAGGCGATATATGATATATGTTATTAGTTATTACCCAATGAATAATAACTCATATTGGGATGTCATTTATTAGATGCATGATTTGATTTGATTTTTTGCTTGACCCGGGGAACGAACTCAGGACTTCAAGAAGTCAAGTCAATAAGGCATAAGGCTCCGTGGAATAAGCAAAATAGAGGTTTATTCTACATACATACACATCTTCACGCCAAGTCCCTTACGAGGAAGGCAGACAGTATCGAGTGCCTATTCTCTCGATCCTGGCAGACCTGCCTGGCTTCCTCCACATTCGTTACTCTTTTAATACAAACATACCGGTTTTGGAGATTTATGACGGTACCTTCGGATAACATCCGAGCCATTTGATCGTGTACTGTCGAATCTGCTTTGTCAATCTTTCATCTGTCATTCTTTCGACATTTCCGAACCAGCTGAGCATATCCTTTCTCATTTCAACACCAACACTTTCCTTCCATCCTACTCTTTCTCGGATTTCACTGTTACGAATGCGGTCAGCGAGCGTAACACCACAGATTTGTTCTATTTCTGAATTTCTGTTATAATAAATTACCCCAAAATAACTCCTGATTTAACAAAAGATAGTGTACTTGTTCAATAATTTAAAAATCAAAATTAATAGATTACTTCACAAAAAGGTGAACATATGTATGTGTATATATATATAAGTAACTTACTTGTAGTACTATATAGGTACATAATAGAGAGTCTTGTAAGTTACACTATTTATAACTCAAGAACGGCTAAAGCGTTTTTGCTGGATATTGATGGAAAGGTAGCTTAGAACCAGACGAATATAGGTACTTTTAACTCCCTTTGGAACTAGAAAATAACTTTTGTTTTACACATACAAACTTAACGAGTTTCAGAACGAACAGCTAGTTATTTATACATTTGTATCCCTGAATTTTTATCGACAAATACCAAAAACGAATAGACAAATCCATTTTATGTGCTATTAAATTTGGATCGATAAGATATAAAAGCTTAAATTGTCACGTCTGTCCAGAGTGACAAGTACGAAATCGCCAAACACAAAAGCGAGCGTCACCATAAACTAACATCCGGCGAACGCTGATGTATTGCAGCCGCAGAACTATGGAAACAAATCTCTCTGTGTAATAATTTACGAGCGCAATATGGCTCCACAGTTTCAAAACAAACAAACAAAACAAAAACAGAAGCGCGACCCGCGATAAAAGATGTCGCCACACTCGCGGGCAACACTTTAAAGATAGACTAGCCAGCGCATAGATTAGAAAACAAACGAGACACTATGGCAAATAAAGGACTACACGAGACTGCTTTAGCCAATCAGTGCATAGTTTTAATAATAGACACAGTTTAAATTAGGAACGTGAAGAGTGACTGACTAAATAAAGGCTAAGAAAAAGAGCACGAAATGACTGACAATGAATAAATGATACGTTATTATAGGCTATGATCACGTGTTATATACGTTGCTGAATTATTTCTAAAATTATTTAATGTTAAAGTTAAAATAAGTTCTTCAGTCTAAGATGAACAAGACGGTTGTGCAAATAAAAATCTGTTTAAGACTACATTAAGCTATAGTTGCTATATTAATAAAAAAGACTAAACTACTCCAACGTTTAAGTTGACATTATATTTTGTATAATAACGTGACAAATAACGTAAAATAGTGGTAAATAAAGGAATTGAAAATTTAACTTGAATCCTCAATATCTCTCATTGCGTTCGTCGACTTGGGATGAAAGAGAGGCACAAATCCTATCTGGGTCGAATTTTTTTCTTTTTTGTAAATTTATAGAAATTTAACCCAAGCATAAGGAGAAACGAAAGTTGTGGCCATTATAAATGTGAATTTCATCTGTAACGATGAAGTCATTTAGTAGGAACTCAGAACTGTGTATCTATAGCATATAACTACCCGCGTCATCGCTCAATAAATTATTTATTTTTTTCTAGGCAAGTATGAAGGAATAATTTTCCAAAAAATGTTTGCTAAGTATCCATGAGTTTTGTGAATATTGAATCTAAGTGAATATACCTACGTTACCAACATTTAAAAAAATCTCATCTTTGTACGTTGGAACCCTGGACATAAATATTTATATTTCTAAGTATATATGAACTAGTAAAGATACTTAAAAATACGTTCCTACGATTTCATAAACAAATCAAATATTATATATCTTACATTTTATAAAAATATACCTGTCAGAGCTGTATCTACTTAAAAGCAGTGATTGATATATTTGCATTACATCAATCAAAAGGCATAATAATTTGTCAGTGGTAAATCCAATCTTTAAAACGTTTGAAATTCATAAAATCTTAGCTTCTAAACTGTTTGGAATAAAGACAAGCTCAACTTCGATAGCTGTATCCTTAACATATTCAAAACAAAACCTATTTGGATATTCCAAGTACAGCCTACTATTACATCAGACAACATAATTATAATACAATAAATCTCAAAACGATCTTAAAAGTTTGAAGCAAAGTCGCGTTTATTTTATTTGAATAAAACAGATGTATAAGAACTGACCAACATAAATTTGGCCATCTCAATACGATAACAAGACCACTTAAAATAATTACGAAGAAATTCAAAATTTGGCTCTAAATGAGGCTCAAGGAAACAAATTAAATGGCCACTGTTCGTGCTAGGGTTGCCAGTTCGATAAAATGTTTTAAATTGTCTGCTGCCTATCGTCATTCCTGACTCAATTATTTAAAAAACGAACGCCCGTTGGATGTAGTGCATCCTTATTACACATCATTTTTGTGGGTATATCCATCCTTTTTTCTCTATGGATAGCGGCTGCGCTTGCGGCCGATAACCACGGAATGTGCCGGCTGACTTCAGTCGAGCGGCGCTCATAGACAATTTAAATTGGAGAGATTGGTAGGCGCGTACTTCGAAGAACTGGTAATAACGGACAAATGTCGACGTATGTAGATAGTGCATTCAGACTATAGCGCTTTACCAATTGCAGGACTGTCAATGTCCATTAATGTATGAATTATTAATACAATGGTATCTACGAAGAGAGAAAGGCGATAGCAAGTCTGGCAAATTACGCAATCGTATGTTTTATCCGCATGTATTCCTTTGCCTGTCCTTGTGTATGCTTATATCCTTAAAATAACGTAATGGATTATGATGTTTTTTTAATAAATTTATGCTTTAAGAAAAAGGTTTAAAATATGTACAATAACATAAAAGATTGTCTACCCGTGCGAAGTTAGGACGGGCTTCTAAATATATATATATATATCAGGTTCATCAGAGATCGTCGTTCTTTTCTAACGCTAAAGTCGTTTAAAGTGAAGAAATTAAGCTAGTTCTATTTATTTAAATTTATATTCACTAACGGTAAATATCAATAACTAAAGGTTATTGATAAAACTAAACTAAGATAAAAGATAGGGCTACTATAAATAAGTTAATGCACAACCACCTTCATTATTATTTTATCATTAATTAATCAAAATATTATTCTATCAATAAAACTTTAGAAGGACTATCTCTATCTGTAGATAAGTTATTAATTGGCTATAAATGGGCAATCACGTTACGTCTGTTTCTGTCACACGGTTCAATAAACAGCCTTAATTTAGCAAAAAAAAACATAGCTATAGATATATAAACAACGTAAACGTCTGTGTGGAAACCTACCTGCCTACTCGTATTATTCCTTTATTATAATTATCTGTTTTGCATCAATTTTAAGACATCCATCAATTGACCAGACTTTCCATGGTCGTTCAAACTACATCTAATATAAATAAACTGCGTAAAGTTCATCGTATATATACGTCATCTTACAATTTGTGATGTTTATACGTAAACAAAACTATAAAATCTGTACATTGAAAATATTACTCGAACATTATTAGTATAGGGCGGCAAAGGGACGCCCAAAAATACCTAAAAAAAATTAAATATTTCGTCATAAACATTTTTTCACCATTTTTACCTGACTGTTACCACAAGGCGGAAAGTTACTTGATCACTTTCGAAGGGATTTTCATTATTTTAAAAGTTTACCTTAAATTCAAAGATTTTGTTGTTCAGAATTGAATTGATTTGAATTGAAAGAGGTTATAATGTAGCTAGCGACCCCGGCTTTGTACGGCAATAAAATAAACAAATAAACTTTCTTGTTCGATCACTTTATCTATTAAAAAACCGCATCAAAACCCGTTGCGTAGTATTGAAGAATTAAGCATGCAAAGGGATGTAGGGACAGAGAAAGCGACTTTGTTTTATACAGTTTAGTGATTAATAGGTAAAGCCGCGGGCGTGATCTAGTAGCTTCATATAAAAATATCTTCACGCTCGTATTCCCGAATGATAAATAAGGCACTTACGGCTAGACGAAGATTTCAATTCTCCTATGATAGGTGGCAAACCTATTGTAACTGGGCACTTTATCCAATCCCGGGCATTATTTGTATTAGAAAATTGAAAAGACTCTTTTTGTTGCCCGACACATCAATAGAAACCAAAACCCCATGAACTAAGCTCCAATACCGAACCGTTGAACCCAGAGGTGGTTTACTTTTTGAAAGGTTTATTTCATTCAAAGTTTGCAAAAAGAAAACACACACTTATTTTGTTTTGAAATTTTCAAGTAGTCTTGAACTGTATTAAGGGAAGTATAATAAGGCTTTCTGGATTAGGTGTAGCGCTCTTGAGTGAGAATAAACCCAAGGGAAATCCTGGCTCACAGCTTTCCTTTTAATTTATTGCTTCTCCAACGGCTAGCGGCCTTTATATCGGATCTGTGTGGAACGTGAAGTTTATTTCTGGATGGATTAATGTGTATACTACATTTATAATTAGTGGTTGTATTAGATGATTTTTTATCTACAAACTAACTGACCCGGTAGACGTTGTTCTGCTATATTTTGAATGTGATTTTTGTAAAAAAATTGGTGTACGTCACCCTTATCACTTAGGGATATAAAAAATAGATGTTAGCCGATTTTCAGACCTACTTAATATGGTCACAAAATTTCATGAGAATCGGTCTAGTCTCTTCGGAGGATTACGGTAACTAGCATTGTGACACAAAAATTTTATATATAAGACTAGCTTCCGCCCGCGACTTTATCTGCGTAGAATATAGCCTATATAAGTGGGCTATCTAATACTGAAAGAATTTTTCAAATCGGACCAGTAGTTTCTGAGATCAGCGCGTTTAAACAAACAAACTCTTTAGCTTTATAATATTAGTATACATTTATTTATTATAACTGTGTTAAAGTGACCTTTTGTGGCTAGTAATGAGAACGAAAGATTGATAGATTGTAAGAGGTATGTTGACCCGGGCTATATGCCCTGTGTGCTATCATCACCTCTTTTGTCAAGCGATATGATGTCAGACTAAAATTCATCAGGCTCCGGTTTTGAGTCTGGGTCTGGCATTTAAAAAAATATGTTTTATCAGTTTTATAAAAAAATAACGTTGAAATTATTATATGATCAATTACAGATAATTAAAAAGTATTTATTTTATCTTACTAAAATTATAAATGCAAAAGTTTTTGAGAATGGGTGGATGTTTGTTACTCTTTCACGCAAAATTACTGAACAGATTTTGATGAAAATTTTACAGAAATATAGTTTATTCATAAGAATCACATAAAAGATATTAATAATAAAAACATAACTTTAATACACTATAACAAACCAACGATTTGAATAAGAATTAATGTTTAACGAAATACAGCAGCCATCATAGTAATAAAACATCAGAGAGACGAATTCGATACATTTATATCTTGATTGGACGATTGTATTTGTGTCAAATGTTTACATCTTTACACGTAAGCATTTTGTTTAATTTTTGACATGGGCGTAAGCATCAAGTTTAATTATTTTAAATAAATTTATCCTCCGATTTCATAAATTCGGATTAAAATATCTCGTAATAGCCGTAACTAGTCGTAGTAAGTCATAACATACTAAATCTATAGTCATAACTCACGTCATGGGTCTTTGGTAAGTGGATGCTACATCTCTGCCTAAGCCCAAAGAGTAAGAGATGGTGGCATCTAAAACATACACAATACACTAGTGGTTTCATAATACTTCATTTGTGCACGTTGACGAAAATAAATTATTGTATTCAATAAATACAGGAAATTTAATAATTATTAAAAAGACTTACATTGTTGTGCCTCTGCCTACCTCTTCGGAGATATGGGCGTGAAGAAATTTTTTTTTTACTTTCATATTTCTGCCGTATAATGACACTGTCATGTTGCAGTTCGGCCCTGCCGAAATCTATGTAAAAGCTGGTTCAAAAATAAAATTTAGGTAAACACGAACCAATCGAACTATACGGACTTTTTGGTGCGCTTACAGAAATAACAAATAGTTTGGATAGCAGCCATCGAAAACAAAGACACAAGTGCAACTATATATTACTGTCGGAGAAATGAATTGATTTAATGAGATCTTAAACTAATTGGATTTATATGGTCTGCCTGCATTTACTCTTTGCGTTAAGATGAACGTACGCCTGTCCATCTTTATTCTTAACACCAACTTTGTATTTCTTGATATAAAACAAACAAGATTTATATTTTATTTTAAAGAGAAATAATTATATCTCAACATATCACACGTTCTGATAAACAAAAACAACTAATTATATGCTTGTGATTTGGTATTATATCTATACATATATAAGAAAGTGGTGCTAGTTGCACTACTTATAACACAAGAACTGCTGAACTGATTTGGCTGAAAATTGATGGGAGGTAGCTTCGAACCAGGAGAAGATATAGGATAGGTCAATTGTGAGGAAACAGGGAAACTAAGATTTTAATTTTTCCCATACAAACTAAACGGGTTATACCAAGTTCGCCGTAGCAACTAGTTAATTATAATTATACACGAAAGAGGTTTTCTATTTACAAGACTTGTAATCTATGAAATTACACTCAGTACTCTCTCCCTTATCCGAGACTTTGCAGTATGTATTTAAGTGTGTTGTATTTCTGTATTTTATAAGTTGTATATAAATTATAAGTTAAGAGACAAATTTTGTATTAATGTAAATAGGATATGAATATTATATGAATACGATATAAATCTTATAGTTATAATGTTCGAAGACCGGCAGAGTACCCGAAGACTGGCGACGTACTGTCATCGTGCCCTTGTATAAAGGCAAGGGTTCACGCATGGACTGTACAAGTTGCAGGGCCATTAGTTTGATCAGTTTAGCATCAAAAGTGTATGGAAAAAAAGTTGAAAAGAGGATGCAAAGGATGTCCGATGGAACATTGTGGGAGGCTCAAGGCGATTTTAGGTCTGGAAGAGGATGTACGGATCAAGTGTTTTCAAGGGCATGCTCCGCTGGTTCGGTCATGTGGAAAGAATGACAGATGAAAGATTGACAAAGCAGATATACAATGCGAATGTGGATGGATGTAGGTACCCGGGGAGACCAAGGCTGACATTTCACGATCAGATCAATCGGATATTATTCGAGGGTGGTGTTAAGAGTCTCCGAAACCGGCATGTTTGTATGAAAAGGGTAATTAATGTGAAGGCAGCAAGACAGGTTTGTCAGGATCGTGAGGTCTGGCACTCGATAATCTTTGCCTACATCGTAAGGGACTTGGCTTGGAGATATGTATGTATGTATGTATGTAAGTATATAAATCTTATATAAATATGATATAAATATTATGAGAATATGATATTATGAACATGATATGATATTAATAACATTTGTATTAATGTTTTTCTTCATTTTAAATCAAATGTTTTAAAGACATTGTATAAGGTTAAAAAAAGTTCTTTGGGTAGTCTTTTATTGTTAAACGGAACATTAATGTTTTTTTAAAAAAATATATTCGTCTTTCATGAAAGTTACATTAACTTTGCTATTCCCTTATTACAATTTTACACATAGTTTAAATGATTTTATAAAACTATTAATGTTTATCAAAACATGTGATCTATATATAGGCTCATTCATTTTTACTGACATTAGTGATAAAAATTATTTTTATGATAAACTTTCCCTTAACTAGCGGATAGCGAACTTGAAATTTTATAAACACGTTCAATCATATAATCTATTATTATCAAAATATATTGTCATTATATAGATAAAAATACATTTATTAAATACACGTGACTGCAAGCACTTTTGTTTGACCTACGCTAATAAAAACTTCCCTTTTGTTCTTTTCTAATCACAAAAGGCTATATTTTTATAGTTGATGCAATCATTACAATATTACAATTAAATTTACAAGTAAATGTTCGGTCTTTAATGAAATAATACGAGATTATTGTTTTCAATATTTTAAATCTTTTAGGGCCACTTGCACGTTTAAATATATAGTAGTTTTTATAGAATATCGTATTTTAAAAATTTAAATAAATAAAAAAGGAGTCAGGGCTCCTTATATAATAAAGATATATAGTTTTCTGGTATATAGGAAAGTAAACTTGCTCACGCAATGATTTACATCCTGGTCTCCAGTTGGTAAGACACTATTACTACCTTTTTATATAACATAAATTATCTTGTCTTTAATATTTATAACTAACGCCTCTGTGGTCTATCGGTTCGGCGTTGGACTTGACTTCTTGAGGTCCCTGGTTCCATGCCCTAGTCGGGCATAAAAAAGTTGAAAAGTAATAAATCTAGACTTATGTACTTCACTGACTCAGCAGGAAAGGTATCGCTCACTCTTATTCTGCGCTTAGTTATTAAATGGTCAGCATGTTATATATATAGTAGGCGTTCTATATAACGACCACCCTCAGAGACGTTCATTATGTTTTAATTAGTTATTGAGTCGGTATTTCCTATAGAATTGTGTGACTTAATGATAGATTAAATGGTAATTTAGTCTGTGAGTGTGGCCGATAAAATTTTACTATATCACAAGCGTATATCTAATCTGCCTTATTACATATTATCACTTACATTCCCCGTTTTAGTCTGGGCTCTTTTGAAGAATAAACTATCTGCATTCCTGCTAGTCAGCTCGTAAAAGGCCAGTATAGGTTTACCGTTACTAACACCGTGACATCCTATTAGGTGGTAGAGTTTAGAAGCGACTCGCCCGGATTGGTACCACCGCCTAACCTATTCCTACCACCATAACGTCCAATGTTTGCCGTTGACATGTTCCAGTTTGGAGGGTAAGGTAGCCGGTAAACTTACTTTTGCTCGAGGCTTAATATCCCGGCCTCATGTTGGCAACGCACCATTACCACCTGGTGTCTCTAGGCGGCGTGAATTTCTTACCATCAGAAAATCCGTCTGCTTGTTTGCCTTCCATTATCATAAAAAAAAACACGGAGTAAGATCTTCCAAGGTTCAAGCTAGTATTCTAGTCTTTATAATAACCTGATACAGACTTTAATACAAACATAATTTCACTCCTCGTTTACGTCCAGGTTTATTAAAAAGATGTTTTAGACGAAATGATATCATTCGTCTAGAATTATCTAAGATACCTAATATCTAAAAAAAATCGCCTCTGTGGTCTAGCGGTTCAGTTGTTGGACTTGACTGCATGAGGTCCCGGGTTCGAATCCCGGGTCGGGCAACAAAACGAAAATTGGGTTTTTCCAATTTTCTAATAAAAAAAATGTTGCTCGGGATAGAATATATGCCCGGTTGGCGATAGGCTTGCCACCTATCACATTTTTTGAACTAGTATCTTCGGCTAGTCGTGGGTACCCTGGTTGTGCCTCTGCCTACCTCTTCAGGGATATGGGCGTGAAGATACCTAATACCTAATTTATACCAAATTTTTTTTTGCACACAAATTGGATCTAACCCCAAAGTAAGCAAATTATACGCTTGTGTTATGGGTGTTAGTCAACGATTCTAATACATAGAAATACTTAAATACTCGTAGATACCAGAATAAACTTAATAAACACCCAGACCCAGAAATGCAAACATCTGAATGTTCGTCACACAAATGTCTGCCCCCGTCGGGAATCAAACCCGAGCCTCTCGGATGATCGGCGCGTACGCTAGCTACTCGACCAACGAGGCGGCGATATTATTTGGAGAATACAAAGTACGTGGTGAATTCATCATCGATGGGTAAATAGGTATTAAATAGGTCCCCTAAGACATCAGGTTCGCTTCTATATAGTACGGGAATCGCTCCTCTACACATATCTATATTTTTTTCATACTTCCACTGAATATACTTAGTTAAGCTAATTATATTTGATGCAATAAATGAATATGACTACACTTAAACATACAAACAGTTTTAGCGCTCTCAACTGCTAAAGTTAAAAACTGTAGCGCAGTAAGAGTGTCCCCTCTTAAATTAGATAAAATAATGTTTCTTATACTTTAAATTTATTAGAAATTTTTCTATAAATATTTATAAATAAATCATACACAAACAATTGTTAATGAAAAGAAAAGTAAATGAACTTTTGAATTTAAGGTGCTGATTTTGATTTATGCATATGTGAATGTGTATGTGTTTGTGTGTGTGCGTGTGCGTGTGTGTATCTATGTGAGCGTGATGATTTTGACGATGGCACAGATTACCTCGCGTATTTTATTAAATGTTGCGACTGTTCATATGAAAGCAGTACTAGCCAGTCAAACAATTTGCGTTTATATAGTTTTGTTTGTTAGCAAGACTAACGAATAGCTATTGATTTATATATATATATAAATAAGCTTAAAACCACAAACTTCGAATACACCAAAGCCCAATACACCACTACCAAGCGAGTAAATATGCGGATATATATTTTTACCCGAAGCGGAATTTCAACATCCCTACTGCCGTCTAATCGCTAGTAGTGAATTAGTGCGTTGCATACACGTTTGTAGTGTGGAGACACTTCATTATGGGGGCAGGACATAAATCAGGACTTCTAATATTAAACGTGCCTTGCTGAGGCAAATTGCAGCCCTGTCTGCGGTTGGTGGAACCCGATGAAGTGATAATATGTTTATAACCCGTAAAAATGTATGACTTGTTAATTGATGTATAAATTTTGAACTTAGTCGTTTATTATGTGTTAGGTTGTGTTGAAATTAAATGTTTTTTTGTAGCAAAGAAATATTTATTAAGGGATTTTGTCATGATTACAAATAGACGTCGTCTACTTATAAAACGTTATTGGTGAGTTGCCAATTTGCACCTGGAATCTTAATCTTATATTTTATCTTGATAATTTTGAATTGTAATAGCTAATGGTGATAATGCCAATCCAGGTAGAGACACCAATGATGGTTAATGGTGCGTTGCCAACCTGAGGCCGGGATGTTAAGTCTCTAGCAAAAGTAAGTTTAGGTGAACTGAGGACATATGACATGTAATCCAGATATATAAATTATTAGATCATCTGACTATGTGTTATTCACATCCATCCTCTATTGAAGCTTAGAAGCTGTTTAAGCTTTTTTTATAATAAGCAAGTTATAATTGATTAAGGAGCTACCTCCCAATACACAATTCCGATTGGACATTCACATCACAATGTGATCAACCAATCGGAAGCTTCCCAATATAAAAAAAAACGATTAAGATTAATTCAATAAACAGTTCTGTAGTAATTAATTTAAACCACAGTGACTTTAAAAACCTCTCCCTTTTTGGAGCTTGTAAAGATTTAATAAAATCTGTAATGATGAAGTTGTCTTAATGAAACGTTTTTTTTCACGTTACCCACAAATTGTGCATACATTATCTCAATTTCCATTAAATTTAATATTTTAGCCATCACCTTAATGTGATAAGGAAGAAAAAAACCGTTTAACTTTTTATAATTTCTACCGCTACAAATAAATCATGACCCCTCGAGATATCTGTACTAATGTAATTTTAATGCACCTCCTTAAACATCTTCAACCTATATTTCGAACAATCTATTAAGAAACCGCCTCGTTGGTTAAGTGGCTAGCGTACAGGCCTAACTAGACCGACCAACTGCGAGGCCCGGGTTCGATTCCCGACTGGGGTTTGTGTGACGAGCATTTAGATGTCTCCATTTCTGGGTTTGGATGTTTATCAAATTTATTCTAGTATCTTTTTAAGTTTTCTATGTATTATAATAGTTGACTAACACCCATAACACAAGCATATAATTTGGGGTTGTATACCCGTGTTTTGCGTAGTTTGGGGTTAGATTCAATTTGTGTAACTTATCTAAGGATATTTATTTATTTTTATTAATCTAAAGATTTTGTGTTATTGACTAGTAAACGTCCATGGCTCTCCCCTTATGTTAATCAGCGACTGTGGTTTTAAATTCGATTGCAGAATCCGAATCTGCTTCAAGTTAAAGATTTGATTAAAGGATTTTACGTGATTTGGTAACAGAAAAACTGACCAGAATTTTGAAACGGTATGGTGAGGCCATGTACCTTTAATACAGTATTACTTAAATGTTCTTAAATATTCACTTATAAAAGCAATTTTACAGCATACGCGCGACATTGTCAGCGTTAAATAGATTTTCATATAAATATTCACCCCATTTCAGTCATATGTAGGTAGATTTTTATATCCTCTGTTTGAACTCAAGTATTTAACTATATGCACATCAAATTTCACCAAAATCGATTCAGCGGTTTAGTCATGAAAACATTACAACATTGTCATAAACTAGATGTTTGCCCGCGACTTGGTCAGCGTAGTAATAATAATAGCAGTGAACTTCCTATGAATCTTCATATGCTATTACAATATTTTTGGGATTTATTTTGAAAAAATAAAATTATTTCGGACGTTTAGCTCCATGCATATCATATTTTATTAAAATTGATTCAGTAGTTTAGCCGTAAAAGAGGAATATACAGACAGACACACATACAGATTTCCGCATTTATAATATTATTATGGAAATAGTATGGATATTTTAAAGTGATCTTTCTCCGATGACAGTACTATTGAAATAATGTTGATAATATAAGTTTCCATGATACGGCCCAGATGTATATTATAGGAATACAACAATGACCATCATCCGTTAATAGGTAATTTAAATTGCTAACTTATTTTGCTAGCACTATATAACCTGGAAGTCTGAGTTTTTGCTTTACGATCTTTTGAGAAAGTTGCAAAAAACCTTTCTTTTCGAAATTATGTATATTGAAAATATATTATTAAGCATGAAGTAATTAACTGCGACTTGTTAATAACTGTCTTATAAAATACAAAATATATATGTACATATACGCCAAGTTCCTTACGAGATAAGTACAGAATCTCGAGTGGCAAGTGTTGCTCCAGACTAATAACCGTTTTCATACAAACACGTCAGTTTCCGAATCTTTTTGATTTGACCGGCTTGACACCACCCTCGGATAAAACCCGAGCAGATTGATCGTGGAGTGTCAACCAAGGTCTCCCCGTGTACCTACATCCATCCACTGTCGCATTGTATATCTGCTTTGTCAATCTTTCATATTATGTCATCCTTCCCACATGACCTAACCAATGGATCGTGTCCTTTCTCATAAAATTTAATATTATTACAGAAAATATAATTTAATATTATGACTGTATTTTGTAAAGCAAATTAAAAAACACCTATCTAGTAAAAAATAGACATAAATATTTCGTCAGCAATAAATAAATAAGAACAGATATAACTCAAGCTAAGAAGCGATTTATTTTGTTTTTATCTTTTTTTGACACTATCGCCCCCTTCCAAGTTGCGTGCTTCAGACAGGGGCGTATCGAGAGTCATTTTAGCTTCAGCTCCCTTCTGACCCCTAAAGAAATATGAAGGGATAGAATTAGACTATTTTCTATATAGAAAAGGCAATATAAACGATTTTCGCTTTAGGAAATATCTATAAACGGCTTACTCGATTGTTTTTCGACCTTAGCAGATTATTTTTATGTGTATTTCATGAACGGTGAGGTTAAGTATGTCTTAAATGGATTGGAAAATATTTGGATGTATGAAATTATTTTTGTCGCCACCTCCTGTGGTGTAGACTTTTATTTGCCGATGAATCAATGCTCTTCTGATATATTGCTGCGTTGTCGACGCATGTTCACTATTACATTTTTTTGGGGATTAATACTGTTTTTGGAAATACTAAATTGCAGAGACTGTTGTTTTATGGCGCTGTAAAAATGTTTTGTTTTGGTAAAAATGCGAATGCTCTTAACTTTTTGTTTGAATATGAATAAGTTAGTAATGAGTATGTGGCTAGCATGTTTGACCATCAGATTCATCTTATTGATAAAAAAAGAATCCTCTGTGGTCCGGCCTCGGATTTGACTTTTTGAGGTCTCGAGTTCAATCCTCGGGTAGGGCAACAAAAAATAGAAAAGATGTACTTTCTATTTCGTAATAAAAATAACGTTGTCCGTTACATGATATGTGCCCGGATGGTAATAGGTTTTCCACCTGTCACATTGTCAGGTTTAGGTACTGTATTTGGCTATTCGTGGGTGCCCTGGTTATTCCTCTGTCTATTTTTCGGGGGATACGAGTACGGTGATACTTTTTTTGTGAAAATTGGTATGTATGGATATTTGTTGCTCGTTCACCCAAAAACTACTGAACGGATTTCTATAAAACTTCACTGTAATACGGTTTACATGTTATAATAACACATAGACCAACATTTATTATAAAAATGTAAAAACCCACAACACAAGAACGTAATTTCAAAAAGTACAAAAATTAAGTTAATCTCCCCAGTTTCATCACCCACAACTTTTAAACAGCTCAACCGATTTTCATCAAACATGTCTAAGAACACTCGCACATAAATTACTTTTAATATAAAAAAAACTATTTTGAAATCACTGCATCCGTTAGGGATTTATGATGCCACAGACAGACAGACACGTCAAACTCATAACACCCCTCTTTTTGCGTCGGGGGTTAAAAATTAACAATTTTACACGCAGGTGAAACCTAGTGCCGAAACTAATGTGGCATAATCAAGGAAATCAAAGCCAACTTTTTCCTATTACCCAATTAATATCCTCAGGGAAAAAAGCCTCAAAAAATTCCACGCGTACACAAACATCAGCCTGTCCATAAATTAAAAATTAATTTACTGGAGTTTTCTCTTTAATGCACATGCCGTGTTCCTGGGCCTCCAACTTCACACTCACGCCGGGGAAGTTTTAATGCATTAAGTACTTACGTACACTCATCAGACTGTTCTACCAGTTTGCTAATGAGCCATTGACACGAATGTACGCTGTAAATCATTAAAGCTTTGAGTGAATTCATTACTTGATTTAAGATAGAATAATTCTAGCTGACGCTTTGTACAATAATTGCGCTTGATTGTTTGAACTGTCGCTAAGCACAAGGGTGGATTGAAAAGTATTCGGCCTATAGTCTCACTTTATTTTTATTACTTATTAAATATGGTTCTTACATTATTAAGTTACCAAGTAGACAATAAGTCCCATAATGTGATAAGTGGCAAGCCTATCGCCAACCGGGCGCATATCCAGTCCTAGGTAACATTATTATTAGAAAATTTAAAACTTATTTTTTTTTTTGCCCGACCCGGGAAAATAACCCCGGACCTAAAGAAGTCAAGCCCGACGCTGGATCACTAGACCACAGAGACGACATTTTTCACAAACTTTGGTATTTGTTACATTATATTGGCGATAGGCTTGCCACCTATCACATTGAGGGACTTAGTATCTTCGTCTAGTCGTGGGTACCCTGGTTGTGCCTCTGCCTACCTCTTCAGGTATATGGGCGTGAAGATACTTACTTACTTTATTTTTTAGATTTATACTTTTTTTTTAATTAACATGTTTTTGTATACGATGTGAGTATTGTATTAAAAATCGTAGGTTTTGCTTATTTAAACGAAAGTCACTTTTGTGTTGTGGTAATCCGGTGTTTGCGTTGACTACATGAGGTATCAGGTTTTATTCCCGGGTCGAGCTAATCAAAATGTAAGTCAGTTTTCTAATAAAAACAGAGATGCCTGGAATTGGTAAGTGCCAATAATAATAGCCAATCGGCTATAAGTTTACCGTTTGTAGTTATGTGGGACTAAGCCAAATCTTGGGTGCCCAGGTTGTACGTCTGCTAGCTATATGGGTATATTGCTAGAAAATACTTATAAACGAACGTATATTGCTACTGATTGAAGTTTTTGAGTTAAATTTTCGTAACACTAACATGTATTAACTATTTGTATTTAATAAACTATTTACTGGACTAGGGTTAATAAGTTAGTCATACTGTAGTTATATATTCCATTTAAGTACATTTGGATTGATTCTCATTCGAATTGATGACTGTGGACTCATTTTTCTCTTTCCTTCAGGAACTTCAATACAAGCACTGTAACCACGCTTTGTAATAGATTTATATGACTGGCTCCAATTCTGCCCCCGATAGTAAGAAAGACGCATCTAATACTTTTACCAAATTTAAGTTACATAGATTGCCGGAATCAGGAAAAAATGGCGCATCTGTCTGTATTTTTAATATATTGCTAACCACCTCCTGTGCAGTTTTAGCACAACAAAATAGGGCGCTACTATACACCTTATTACACCTGATTGAAGAAGAAAAGACGATTTTATTTAAAACTTAATAGAAAAGTCGCATTTATGTAGATAACTTCCTAATATTTTGTAGTTTCATTTTGAGTTCAGTAATAAAAAGGCGCATATTTGACCCTATTTCTAAGAAGAAGATAAAAAGACGCAAATAGATTATTTGCGTCGTAATGACCTAATTGAAAACCACTTTCACATTAAGAAAAAAGACCGCATCTTACTTTAATTTATTAGTTTTTAGTAGTAAATAGTTTTTTATTCTTAAGAAAAAAGACGGAAATACATATATGTGTCCATTTCTGTTAAAAGCATATTCTAGATAGGTAGACGAAATGCATAGAAGAAAAGCACAAGTAATAGTGTTTGAAATGTAACAGACGCATGTAGCCATTTACATCTATTCACTTATGTATGTAACATTTTCCTTATTTTTTTAAGCTAAGACGAAACTGTTTTTTTTTTGTTTTTTTTATTACATTAATTTAATAAATTCATAATATTATTAAACCAAGTAAACGCCTATTTAGTGGACATTATTTTCAAGTTTTAAATACGTAGATATTTTGATTGTCTAAAAGACAGCAAGCAATTTCTTGTTTCGTTAAAACATTAATTGTTTCTCCATTTTGACTTTTCGTTAGATACGTCTTTTTAACTATCAGAGGCAGAATTAATATCAGAAGTTTAACTCCATTTAATGTTACTTCAGTTCTCGAAACTGGCATGTTCCTGTTTTAAAAAATACAGGATGGGGAAAAACGTAGGTATTAAGTAAGTTACTACGGTAAATAACATTTTAAATTATTTATACGGGATACTCACGATCTCTTTTTATTTTATTTGTCGATATTTCGGCCTAGTTGCATAGGCCGTGGTCACGACGGGACTGCGGCGGCGAGCTGTAACTTTTGACAGGAGAATAAATAATTTAAAATGTTATTAATTCGCGACGATTTAAGTTTAAAATCCTATACTACGTTAAAGGTAAAAACACCAAGCACGCACCATAAAAACATGTCATTTAGTTTAGTTGGATATTAACGATCTGACTTTGGCCTTGGCCCTAGGGTTGGACAACCTCGGGTTATCGTTTACGTTATCGTTATTGTTTCAAATAACAATTAAAACAAACCTTACACAGTTAATTAACACATAATAATAATTATTAACTAATTAATAGTGAAATAACCTTTGGTTAGTTAGGTACATTAAAAGGAAACGGTCGAAAATGACTACGAATATATCATAATGAGGAATGACCCTCTTGAAAATTAACCGATTATTGAGCGAGGTTCGAAGGGGCTTACCAATGTTTTTTTAGAATAAAAATAAACTTTCTTTTCGCTCGTATCCCAGTAGACGGAGTTGTAACTAGACACCCACGATTGGAACGTTCTTTAGTCACACAACGTGATAGGTGGCAAACCTATCGCCAAGATAAAGTTGTTTATATTAAAAAAATGAGAAAACAAAATTTGAGTTGCTTGACTTGTGATTCGAACTTGGGACCTCATGTAGTCAACGTGACATCCTCTCCGTCAAGGTGCTACACGGCACTTTACCACCAATGCGTTTCACCAATAAACAGTTTATCTGTGCTCTCCTCTTACGAGCTACCAGGTAAAAAAGTACGTCATAGTCTATTTTACAAAGACGTCCTGGACTAACAAGGCAAGCATAGTCATATCGTCACTAGCACCGTGACTTCTGACTAGGTGGTAGAGTTTCGCAGCGACTCGCCCGTATTGGTAACATCGCCTTACCTATTCCTGCCCCCATATCATCATGACGTGTTCCGGTTCGGAGGGTAAGCTTATTATTGCTCGAGGCCTAATATCCCGGCCTTCAGCCTTCAGTATCTTCAGCGTCTCTAGGTGGCGCGAATTTCTTACCATCAGGAAATCCGTCTGCTTGTTTGTCTTCAAATATCATAAAAAAATCTTACTACACAACATTTAGATATGAGAGATGTATATGGATCTACTTAGTTAAAAACTAGCTTCACATATGCGGTAACTTAAAACACTGTCTAACATAACATATGGTGCAGACACATAGTTGTAGAAAGCAATAATTTATCCCTCCTCATCCCAACTATTCCCTAGGCTCAAACATACATCTACCTATCTAATTTTCATTGATATAAAATTTAAACTAGATGAGACATATTTTTAGAATAAACTTGGTAACTGAACTTCATTACAAAATTTCTGGAATTATTTTAGCTTAACTTAAAAGGAATTAATGATACAATTATTCATTTTTCTTACTTTATATTACTTTTTATTCATTTTTAAAAGTATTTCAATACCTCTATTATTAAGTAATCAGTGTATGAAACGCTTTAAACTACTTACAATTCTTAAGTAGTTTTTAGATTAATTACATGAACTTACAAGGCGAATAATAATTAATGTTAATTAGGATAAACATTATTGGAATCCGTTATTAAGTAATTACACTTTAAATGCGTCATATTAACTAACAACGGGTATATTTATGTACATCAAGTGGTTTTCATTAAATTTGAAGCCATTAAATTTTTATTAAAATTACAAAACAAGCTTTCAATGTATTTTGATGTCTCGTCAAACTCTTAAATATTTTTTTTTGAATGTATATTTAACCTACTTTTGTTTCATTTAAGGTTTTATGTTTAATTGTATTATTGTTTATTTTTAATGTTGAATTATAAAACACAATAGAAAAGTATTATAAAGAAATGCTAAGACATCCAATGATATGTACATAATAAAAAAGATGGTAGAGATAGCTTTGAGCGAGAAAACCGCCATATGTACATTGTTTTTATAATATTTTTGTTCTATATCTCATGTTTGTGTTTATTTATATTGTACAATAAAGAATAAATAAATAAGATATATACTTAAGTACTCGTACATATACAAATCTGTTCTCAAAATAGCTAAATTTAATAGGCAAGTTAAAAATCATTCTAAATAAATAAATAAATAATTTTTAATACTTAATAATTCTAACAAGTAAAAGCTGACATTGTAGTTTGAAAAGCAATAAGCTAAAAGAGCAGTGTTTTTAAACTACCCAAACATTAAGTTAAACTAATTCAAAAAATTACATAAACAGCCATATCTAGAAACTTATATCTATTACCCTCCCAAATATGAAAGTTGCTCGCGAACACCACGCGCGCTGTACCATATATCAAGTTTTGATTCGGCCGCGCAATAAACAATACAATATATCAATATAAAGCACACGGTGGCGAAATTTGAGTGTAGCAAGTGCGTAATACATATTTATGTTTCGAACTTACAGTGGGCGAATTTCAGTCTTTTGTTCGACGTTATATTAAAGCTCGCTGAAACTGAAGTGCGTTATTAATATATTACAACCTAATTAAGTAATGTAATAACAAATTTCAATGTAAATTAAATACAATACCTGATATTTGAAAAACAAACTTTATACTTGTATCAAAACCGAGTCTTTTAGCTGACCGGACGAACTTCGCAACAATTGACAACAGCTTCTAAGAGTTTATATGGAGAAAAAAAGTATCAGTTTTCCCTGCAATTTTCCAATTGATAATTTTTACAAAAACTTTCTATACAACAGTAACTAGCACCTGACCTGATTTGATCGCCTCTCTGGTCTAGCGGTCCAGGTGCTGTACTTGACTTCATAAAGTCCGGGTTTGATTCCCCGGTAGGATAACAAAAGGAAAATATGTTTTTTCCAATTTTCTAATTAAAAAGATTGCTCGGTATAGGATGTGATTTGGCGATCGGCCACATATCAAATTGTGGCACTTAGTGTCTTCTGCTAGTTGTGGGCGCCTTGGTGGTGCCTCTGCCTACCTCTTCGACTATATGGACGTGAAGATATTTTTTTATAACTAACATAAAAAAATAACAAAACCAGTCTCTCCGTTCAAACATGATGCGTTGACCAAGCAAATGTGGATTCATTTTTACATAATAAGTAAGATAGATAAAGGTAAACAGTTGAGAAAATCGTACGAATTTTTATTACTAATCTATACGTAGCACTTTATTAACTGCAGAGTGCTGTACAGTAGTAGCTTCTCTAGATAACTATTTCTATCACCATTATTTCTATTCTCACCATTAACGAATACCTTGCTGGAGGTCAGATTTTATGTAATAAGGTGGCGAAATAGCGCACGGCTCTCTTGATCGTAAGAGATGACAATGGTCTTTAAAAAACATAGCGCGTCGCTGTATCGCTCAGGTGTTAGGCCCATTGTGCAAGTCTACTGGCTACTTTACCCTCCCAACCGGAGCATTACACTGGCAGGAATTACGAGAAAGACCTGAATATCTGGTTCAATGAAGATAGGATAGGTTTCAGAGACACAGACGAATTTACAAAAACTTTTGTCTGTAATTAAGTAGAGATGAAAATACCGACAATCTGAAAATACAGTCGAATGCGCTTACTGCTGTATTGTTATAGCTGTAGGCGTATGCTAGTTTTGATAAGATTTTTTTAAAATAAAGTTCTAATTTCAACAATCAATTAGAAATATTGATTTTAGAGGTTTTAAACAATTTCGCGTACTATTATTGAAAACCCATTTTTTTGGAGCTATTAAAGCTGCGTTAGCTACGAGTACATAACCAGATTTAAAACTTTATACGTTTTATAAATACACGGAATAAAGAACTCCAATATTTAACCTGGTATCTTAGTCGTTATTATTTTGCGGTACAGACAACTATACCAACCTAACTTTACTCCTACCTTATTCTATGTTTATTAATAAGACGGTACAGGGTAACTAGCCGTTTCCTTGCGGCTTCGTCAGCGTAGAACAGATTTTCTTATATTAGTATGGATGCTGAAACGGTACACTTACCTTTGTTTTTATGATCCCGAATGTGTTATATAGGTTATCATGAAATATAAACCAACAGCATAGGTTTAAATCACGTGCGACGCAATGGAGAAAAGCTATTTTGCTAGTAAAGTAGGTACGTTTTTACTTTTCTAAGGCGTTTCCTACTGTATTGGCCGTGTATATCGCCTCTACGTGAGAACCTCCTACGAAATCTATAGCAGCATATTAATTAGTCAATTTCCTTCTCCAAAGACTATTTCTTTGGTGACTTCAGTTTACTCGTTTCGACGTAAAAGCGAAACATACATATATACAAGCACACTTTCACATTTAAGGTATTATTGTAGATGACTGTACCCAATACAAACTAACATATGCAAGTAGAAACACGAACACGCACACTATCCCGCTCGCAGTTGGCACCACAACTTGCACTGTACGGGGGATTGTTTTAAACTTTGATTAATTCGCTGCTTGTACCTTGTTTCCAGTTGATTAGTTCGTGTTGTTTGCTCTACTGAAATTCTTTCTATAATTGCTACACTAGTTTATATGACATTTCGATAAAGTTTGACATTTAGTATTTAATGCTTTATCTGTGCGACACTGAAAAACACAACAATAAATCACCTTTGTGGTCTAGTAGTCCAGTATTTCATTGACTACATGAGACCTAGAGTTCAGTTCTCAGGTTGAGAAATTCAAAATTCAATTATCTGTTACAACAACGTTTGGGATCGGATAAAGTGCCGCTTGTTGATAGGTTTACCATAACATTTTGTGCCGGTAGGTGATAGAAACCTGTCACATTTTGGGACTAAAGAACCTCTGCCTTTATACATTTATTATATTTAGAAGTTTATACGAACAATGATAAAATAGTAACAAAATTGAGTTTTGTAAATTAAAATACTTAAAAATCTTTACCAGGATAGGATACCGGATCTTTGCCCGGTCGGCGATAGGTGGCAACCTATCACATTGTTGGGCTTAGTGTTTTCGGCTAGTTATGGGTAGCCCTTGTTGTTCATGTGCCTACCTCTTCTGGGATATGGGCATGAAGATACTAAAATGTACAAATTTACCATTAAAAAAAACAATACACAGGAATACAGGAACACACATGTAAAATTTATTCATATACCTTGGATCTTTACATTAATTGTGTATAAATTTTGTTTTAACAACCCCTGATTTGTAATTTTACGAATTGTAATTTTACGAAAACGAAACAGTTCGTTTTGTAATTTTCTTTTGCTGAAAGTTCTAATAGTGTCTAAGTATTACTTATTTAGTTAAGCTCCTAAAAGACAAACAAACGTTTTATATGGTCAAAGGTGCCTATAGATAAAAAGTTGGCTATGCGTTATAAAACATTAGACACACACTTAGTTTGTAATCTTAAACCTAAAAACGTAGTGCCTTAATATTAAAATATAAATAAATAATTATCCCTGGACAATTCACATAAATTGAATCTACCCCTATTTAAATCTAATCTAAGTAAGCAAATTATATGCTTTTTTATGGGTGTTAGTCAACGATTCTAATACATAGAAATACTTAAACGGATACCAGAGTAAATTTAATAAACACCCAGACCTGGAAATGTAGACACCAAAATGTTCATCACACAAATACCTGCCCCCGTCGGGAATCGAACCCGATTTTGTTAAGCGTGTACACTAGCCACTCAATCAACGAGGCGGTCAAATTATAAGTTTTCTGTTTGCTTTAATTTTACGTATGTCTTGAAATTTTAACTTTTTTTTGTTGAAGCCATTAATTATCTGCAATGAAATACCACACAGTTCGTTTGATTCGTGATAGGAAATATAAAATGGTTCGTGATTAGCGTTGCAGTGTTAAATAAAACAATTAAGTGCACCTCGTGGTACAACTTGCACACAAATCTGAACATTATACGCCATGTTACGTTATCATCATATCATTAGCCGTCGAGATCTACAGCTGGGTGTGTGATTAATAATAAATTAGATTTTATGGCATCGGAGAGTAAACAAGCATTGGGCTCTCCTGTTGGTAAGAGACTAGCGTGACCTATAACAGAGGTTGCAGGTGCGTTGCCGTCTTATGACTGGGCTATTAAACGCATTGTGTAAGACTAATGGCCAATATTAATAACCTATCTAAGATAAGAGATCGTGCTACTTAAAATCAGTTGCTCGGTAGCCACTCTTGTTTTTCAATAATTAACAAAAATATCGTAGCAACAAAACTCTAGAAAGCTTATCTCTATCTGTAGATAGGTTATTAATATTGGCCACAAGTCGTAACTGTAGAATTTTTTTTACGCTAGTTTTACAAAGTAGCAGACACCCTGGATGGGTACAATGGTTTGTCATTGCCATGATCTTTCTGAATAGCCAAGATCCTGGCTAATAGATGGAGACACACCAATGACATTTATGGTGTCTATAGACGACGTTTGTCTTAACATCGAGAGTCGCCTATTTCGGTCTCGGAAACGCTCTATTACAAACATTTGTCTTTAAAGTTAACGTTACTTTTACAACTAGAGAAACTCCAAAAATGGCGTGTTTGTATGAAAATAGGTATGAAGCAAGGTAGGTCCGGAAGGATCGTGACATTTGGCACTCGTAACTCTCTGGCTACCTTGTAAAAGAATTGGCGTGAAGATAAAAGTATGTATGTTAAAAATATAATTTAGCATGTTTCACGCGATACTTAGTTGAAATAGGGCATGTAAAAGGACAAGACCACCGTACATTATCGGGTGAGTAGTTACTTGATACCGTTCATTGGCAGGTGCGTTTTCGCCAACATATGCGAGATATTACTGATAGATATCGCTGACTTTAAAAGGATCTAAAAGTTTCTCTTGTTTATTGCTATTAATGAACGATTGTTGTAGTGATACGACCACACATTTAAAGTGAGTGTCAATAAAAGCTATTATTGTGAAAATAGAGCAAATAAACCGCTCTGCTGATGGTAAGAGACAAACGTAGATGGATAGGTGCGTTACTATCCTGTGAATAGGGTTTTGGGTTCGAAAAATAGTCATTGTAGCGGCTAAATTAAGTAAGGGTATTCTTAGTTAGAAAAGCTGCTGGACAGTATTCTACCGTCAGTAGTTTTACTCCCACCTTTGATGAGCTAACAGCTAAGAAGGCAGATGGTCCATTCTACATAGTCAACACAGGTCATAGATCAATTCGGCCAAGAAAGTAGTACTATCAAGAATTGTGGTAGTAGAAATATGTAAATCCCAGGTAAGGAAAAAAAGAAAAATAAAACAAATTAATTTATTCTGGCATCTATTAAAGTATTTCCATGTATTGGAATCGTTGGCTAACACCCTTAACACTTGAAGCATATAATTTGCTTACTTTGGGGTTGAATTTAATTTGTGTGAATTGTACAAGGATATTTATTTATTTAAAATGCTTAACAAAAGCTAGCAATTATTTTCAATACACAGAAGTAGATGTATTTCAGCAAATTTTAAGTCAAACCTAAATCTTGTGTATGACCAAATACAAAATTTTAATTACCATCAAATATCACGAAATCTCGGGAAAATGCAAATACAATTAATTTTATTTCCCTTACCTAGCCTTAGAATTTTAAGTAAAGCGAACAAAGACCAGTCATGCAATTAAACATTGCTTCCAAATCTAAATACGCAACTTTTGTACCTATCTCGTGAAGCATAAAGTTTATTTTTTCGTAAAATATCCTGAAGTGAGCTGTCAGTTTGTCTTTATCAGCGCAGTATAGCGAGCGGCCGTCCGATGCGCCGGGTAAATTTATTAACTGTGATACGCATTCAGTGTAGCGAACTAAAAGGTGATTTTAATTAATATTAATTACCTCCACACCTCTCATTAATGTAATTCGCGAGATAAGACGTCGACTTTTGAATTTCAAGCCGGGTGGTACATTGACATGTAAATGTAATTACATGATGTCTGTCGCAGACATGTCACTTTATCAATGATATTTTAAATGTATTAAGTTACTTCACTATGCAATGTTTGAGACATAAATATCTCACGCATGATATCATTTTATAAATAGTACAGTTGATTACTACTTTTGTTTACTTGGTATCTTTTATGTTCAAGTTACTTGTAGACTTTCACAAGTAATTAATTACCTTGAACCTTTCGTTTATGCATCTTAACGTCTACATGGGAATTGAATTTACAATAGTTACAAAATCCTAAATTTGCGATTCTAGATTAAAGAAATAGGATTATGAAGATAGTTCAATATGAGTCTGAATACTGAGTACTAATTCTATGATATTTTTAAAAACAGTGTTGGCATAACAAGATATTTTCCTCCGAATACGGGAAATTTACTTAGGTACATCATAATTTACTCAAAAAAGTAAAAAAATGTGTCTTGACATTATTATTGATGTCTATTTATGGTTTTTAATGTATGATGGTTGGTAATTGCAACCTTTGTTTTCATCTTTCAATATGGGCTGCCATTGGCAAATTATATACTATATTTATATAATATATCTTGATTACGTAAATCGTAGCAAATATAAACAAAATTACAGTTAAAATACCCATTGACAGACTGATCTGAACATTATAAGCTAAAGTTAAACTATCTCTATACAAAAAGTAACAAGGTTACTTCGATTTTTTATCATGCGTTATTATTGAACACGTTTTTGTATGAATTCTCATGTAATTATATCGTAATTGCGTGATCAAGATATTGATGCGTCCTTATTTTAAATAGTCATACTGCAATTATACGAGTACCTATTAATGTCGCTGGAATGATAAAAACGTTTCTTTAAAGGTTTATTTATTGAGATAGCAGGTCAGAAACTTGGTAAAAAAGTCTGCTGTCTGCAGTCTTGCTGGTTTCCGTGGCGTTGCCCAGTTGTTAATTTCCCACATTTACCCTCTATGTGTGTGCCAAATTTCATGAAAATCAGTTCAGCAGTTTTTGCGTGAAGGAGTAACAAACAACCAAACGTACAAGCTTTCGCATTTACAATATTCTTAGAATATTATTTTAAATCATTTTATTACGGAACCCCAAAAAGGGGAAATGACATGATGAAAAATTTGTTTATTCCGCTTCACTGAAAACAAATCAACCAGCCTGTGTTATAAAAATATACGTACGAATACAATCTTTTAATTTCTTGTCGGATTGACATTTTTGTATATGCAAGTCCTTATAGATGTTACAGTTAAAACCGGTTATTAGAAAGAACGTGATTTCTCTAGTTATACTAAATAGTAATAAACTAAATACTAATAGTTTTTACTAAATTAATTTGTTAAAACAAGAAATAACTAATGAAAACTAGAATTTACCACTAATGTTTTTAATTTTCGGATAAAACTAGTTGTCACTCCAAGCCTTAGTTAAAACTAGCTCTAGAGAAACTAAATCGGGTTTGAAAACAAGACATAGTTTTAAAATATTTATTAAAAAGATCTAGAACACAGTCATGGGTCCCTGGTAAAAATAATAATCTTGCACTTGTCTTGCACTAAAGGAACATTTATTTTAGGGCATATCGACATAAAGTAGTTGCCAAGGCGAAAATATTAATTAAATCATATAATCAAACAAGTTAACAAAACACAGTCATAAAATTTAAAAAAGGAACATTATTATTAAGAAACATTGGTCAACATATATTAAAAAATAAATAATAAAAAAATAAACAGTCTTATAATTACTAAAAAGCATAAGGATCTATTTGTTATTGCAAGACAAACTATCTTGGTGGTTTGAGTTACAAAGGCAACTATTTTTCTTACAGAAACACCTTTTTGACATACATCTTTTCTTGCAACTAAGAAGAACTAGTTGTTGATATTCAATCTTGAATATTAGTTAATTCTAGTTTCATCAAAGGCATTTAGTGAAAACAAGTTCTAACTAGGGAAAACGCGTTATATCTATAAACGGGTTTTAACTGTAATACATATACCTAAGTATATAACTTAAAATTATTGAAAAGTGTGAAAGTAAATTAAAGAAATCCAATTCAAAATTAGATAGGGGATACTTATAATTCATTGGCGGACATATTAAAACAGGGTTCGTTCTATGAAAATTAAATAAGGGGCCCATTATACCCTTTTGTCTATGACCACATGTGCTTTGAATATGCAAATAGTGTATCGAATATCTGGTTTAATATTAAACGTTGTTATTGTTATATTACACATGCGTGTAGCCAAACCCGTATATAACTTAGCTTTGGTAAAATATAATGACAATATTTTCACTGAAATATTTTATTTGAAATGTTAAAGGTAATACCTAATTTTTTTTAATTTTTTAAAGGTAGATAGTTTTAACCAGTTAGGTTTTACAACAGTGTTCTGTTTTTATATTTGTAAATTAATTTAAGGTTTTTAAAATATGAGAGTGGCAACATTTGTAAGTTATTATAAGTCAACATTGATTTTTCTAATTTATGTATTGAGTATCAAGAGTGGTAAAACAAATTTACAGAAGTAATCTCTATATAATGAACACTAAAGTTAGTTACTTCAAGTAACACGTTAGCAACTCAAAAAAAAAAACAAATGTGAACACGTATCATGATTATAGAGAGGTACATACTTCTAAGTTTTCTGTAATATTGCCTCTGTGGTCTAGCGGACCAGCGTCGGACTTGATTTCTAGAAGTCCCGCGCTTAATTTTCGGGTCGGGCAACAAAAAAGTAGGAAATGTGTAATTTGAATTGTCTAATAAAAATAAAATTGCCCGAGATTGGATGTGTACCCGGTTGGCCATAGGCTAGTCACCTATCACATTGTGGGACTTATTGTCTTCGGTGGCTAGTAGCTAGATATGGGGGTGAAGATACTTTGTATTTCTTTGATACAAGACCATGTCCACCTAATGAAGCTGGATGGACATATGATGAACCGTAATATACTTTGTATTAGTCTGCTTCTCTGATGCTGGATCCATCCATCCATCCATCGGTAAGCATCAGAAATATAACTTTTACGTAGCCCTCTTTGCAACTGGTTGGTGGCTAGAGCAATGACTGCTTCGGCAAATTTAAGTGGCTAATTAAAAGACTTACCTTACTTAAACATTCCGATATTTGAATTAAGTGTTTTTTTTTATAAATAGCCCTTAACCGCGGCTATGTATTCAGGTCATAAAAAAGTATCCTACGTTACTTTTGAAACCTCCAATAATATGTGCACAAAGTTTTATGATTGGTAGTTTTAACGTGAAAGTGGAACAAACAAACTTACATGCGCATGAATTCATATAATTATTATGGATTTCATATAATACCTTCATTTAATCAATTTATTTAATGATATCTGGATAGCGTGGTATAACATAATTATGTAAAACAACTCATCATTAGAAATAACAGTCCAAATCTACTTAAAAACATGAGGCATATTGGAAAATAATGCTTAGGTTGGATTATAAAGTATTGAGCTTATAATCATTCTTAATTCTTAATTCTTAAGCGAAATATAAAATCCTATTAATTTCATAATAATAACAAAAATGAATGACGCCCATTCTAAAAAAGTAATAGTAATTAATTTAGAAGAAACATTTAAAAAAAATGAAATGTCCGTGTTACATTCGTACAAATCTCTCACCACCACCTGTCAAACTTAGTATCCACATTTTTGTGTTAACCTTTAAAATAGATTTATGCTGCGGAATTTTTTGTAGAACTATTGAAAGCAAAAAATATTACCATACATTGTTTTCAAGTACCTCTAACTTAGCGCACGCGAACATACCTTTCTACGATTGATCTTGCCGACTCCATGATATATAGCTATACGTTTATAACGCTTGAAATTTCTTTATCCACACTAATATTGAAAATGCAAAAGTCTGTCGGAATGGCTGTTTCACTTTTAGGGCTAATTCAATTTTGATGAAATTTAATATTCACATCTTCGACATCTAAGTCATCGATGTTCTTCCATAGTGTCACGAAAAAATACACAAAAGTTTTAATTCCGTACATTATTTTTATCATATATTTTAATTTTTCACATTTATATTAAAGTCTACTGTATTAAGCACAAGAGCAAAATAAGCAGTATTAAATTTGGGACCCTACCACTCGTGAAACAAAATGTATAATTAATTGCAAATTTGTTTTAAGGTAACTTAACATATAAACCAATTACATATAATAATAGCTTTAAAAGTATTTACTTCATTATATATGCATCATACGTAAACGGATGGACCAACATTGCTAATTATTTTGTTTTTGTGATTGTTCTTTTGAAGGGAAAAACTGGGAGCATTGCAGAAAAATGAAAAAAACAAAACTATTGGTAGCTGTTTAAGTCAAGCGATACGAAGTGCGCCAGGTCGGCTAGTCTACACTAATATTATAAATAGGAAAGATTTAATTGTTTGTTATTTATATTGCGCATACTATGTATTCAAAACTTTTTATTTTTTTTTTTATTTTTTGTGTGATATGACAGCGGGCAAGCACTCCTAATGTCTTTTTTTGTTTTTTTTTTTATTCAAAATAAGTATCTGAGTACATTTTGTTAAAGTCAATAATTCCTTACTTAATAATAACATAACATAAATTATAAAACAGCATATTGTTATAATTAAAAAAAATATACCAAACAGTCTATATTTATAAGTAAAAGATAAATGAAAAGAGATAATCATGATCTATAGACACAAAAGATGTTATACGTGCGCCGCTGTACGTAGCAGAGATGGTTAACCAATTGTATTATTCTTCCGGCAACCCTAAAATCTGGACCAAAACTAAACAGTGTCAAACAGGGAGTACAAATAACTCTCTGAATATTAGCATCATGATTAGGTATTTGGTAAAAGCTGATATTTTTTACCGTTTATAAATACACCAAAACACACGTAGCAGAGTTTTGTTAGAATAGTGTTCCATGTTGTTTTAGTTATTTTTTGTTATATAAAAAAGTATCTTTACGCCCATATCTCCGAAGGGGTAGACAGAGGCGCAACCACGACTAGTCGAAAGAAGTAGAAGAAACTTTTTAATATTTTATACATTTTATAATTTTTTGTTACCCGACCCAGAGGTCGAACCCGGGACCTCAAGTAGCCAATTCCGACGCCGAACCACTAGACCAGATAGGTGATATTTTTGTTACGTAGTTTTATTTTTCTTTACTTTTGTAACAGACTTACAATATTATTAATTTAATATCAATTATCAAGAGGAATAGGTAAAGCGTTAGATTTATGCCCACGTAAGTTGCAGCATAGATAAACTTTAAAATGACTAGAATGAAAATTTCCAATACCGCTGCATAACGTAACCAGTAACATTTGTTTTAATATTAGTAATTAAGTGTAGGTACTAACCGCTTATTTAATGATTTAAAAGCCGTAATATAATTAACACCGGAAGGTGTATAAAATAACATCATTATATATAATGATACTTTAATGCAAATTAAATATTAAGAACGTTAGCCCACTGCTCCGCCCACTTAAATTTTAAGCGAGCAACTTTAATCAATTTGAATCAGTTGACTTTTTGATTGGCACTGTACTGCATTTTAAACATCCTTATTCAAATATTTAATAAATAGCGTGAAGAGTTTATGAATATGGTCTATGTTTTAATAAAATATTTTTTTCTTGAAGCCAGAAGAATTGACAAAAAATCTTGTTACGCTTTGGTCCCACTCAGTGTCTATTGTGCGCTTTAAACGACATACATAAATATAAACTAGCCAACCTGGCGAACCACGTACCGCTTGACATTCACAGCTACTAAAAATTTGTAAGGAATAAAAGAAAGAAAAGAAAAGAATATTGATATTCCTATTTTCTCTTAATTTTTTTTAGTTTTTCTCTTTAAATAAACCTTCTCTTGACGTTGACTACTACAACAAAAAATAATTGACAGCATTGGTCCAGGCTATGACCACGGGAAATGGAAATTCATTTTTATACTATATAAAAATGAAATCATCTATTTATATAGATGAATTTTACGAAAAAAAATACTAATAAATTTCGTTGTTCTAATTATTATCAAGAAAAAACAAAAATTTGAAAACTTGAGAAAACATAATGAAGATATAAATTTTACATAACTGTCAATTGGCTAAGACCGGACAACGTCTTTTAGGTTGTTAATAAATAAATAAATATATCTGGATAAACTACTCAAATTGAAGTTAACGCTAAAAAAGCAAAGCTTGCGTTAGTCAACGATACTAATAAATGGAAATACTTACATAAATTAAATAAATACACCTAGAGTCATGAATACAGCCCCACATGCTCATCACGCAAATACCTGCCCCTTTGGGAATCGAATCCGAGCCTCACGATTGGTCGATGGCGTCAGACGTGTACGCTAACTCGACGACAAACGAGGAAGTCAAAGCTGTGCTTTACATGTGCATACAATTTTTAATCATATTACTACAATGTTTATTTATTTTTCAATTAATTTATGACATTTAGTTAAACATTTTCCATCTCATTTTAAGTCATTATACATAGAATGAAAATGCCGTGTTGGTCCAGGTCCGCTGAGTAGAATAGACCATCTGCCTCTCTACCAGGCAACTTGAAAAAAGGCAAGCACTAGTAAATATAAATCACCACTAACAAGACCACTGTTAGTAGAGTGATGTGCAGCAACTTGTATAGGCAGGGATCCACCGCCTTACCTATTCCTACCGCTATAGTGACTGTCATGTTCCAGTCTGTAGGGTAGGGTAGACTGTAGACTTGCACAAGAGGCCTAACATCCCGTCTGCAGAACAGCGATGCACTAATTATAACACTTATGACCAACCTATATGGTTATCTTTTACCATCAGAAGACCCGTGTGTGTGTTCGCTGATCTATCCCTTAAATAAAACTACGTTATGACTTAAACACACAATTAGACTTTGTCCTCTTTAATGATTTTTTTTTCATGTGATAATACAGCGAACAGGTAGACATCTATCCTGCTGTATGAGATTACCGTGGCTAAATTTCGCTATAGACATTATAAAGCAGACCAGATACCAGCAACCCTGCTCTATATTCGAAGTGTAAGTTGTTACACACATCTACGGGCAGTGTACTGGCTTGAAACATGACACTTCCATTTAAACTTATACTCGCATCATTTGGAGGAAAAGGTAGCCGATAAACTTAGAATAGCGTAAAGCTTGGTTTAACATCCAGGCCACAGGTTGACAACGCATCATTTACACCTTTAGCGTCTCTAGACGGCGAGAATTTCTTACTATCAGGAATTCTGTCTGTTTGTATGCCTATATTTTTATCATGAAAAAAAAACTAACGAGCTGCTAGGCAGAGAATCTATTCTACATAGGAATCCCAAATTAGTAAGAGGAACAACCCGGTAACTCTAGTTATAATAACTTACACTTAAGTTTTCATTATACTACAGTTGGAACCGTAGCGTACATTATTCTATTTTTATTAATAAGACTTATAGTGGTGTACGTATTTTTTGAATAAATGTTTGTCTAGGATTCACAATAATGAGTGGATTCATGATCGTAGACAACTCCTACTAATATTACAAATAAATTTAAAATATATTTGTATGTTTGTTTTTTGTTACTCCTGCAAGCAAAAACTACTGAACAGCTTTTTATGATATTTGTCACACATAGAGGGTAAATTGGATTAACACATAGGATAGTTTTATCCCGAAAAAACATTCTCGTGGGACCTTTAACCGCGCGGGCAATGCCGAGTGCAACAGATAGTATGAGATAATTTTTAACCCCGCTTACTCAAACGTTCCTTCGGAAGACTAATATTACAGGAGTAAAACCAGGGGCGGTAGTAGTATGAAACAAAATTTAAATATTAAAGTGGTTTTCGATATAAATTCTACGAATATTATTTTGTTAGAAGCTAATCTTGATATTCGTTTTTTTATAGTTAAGATAAAGTATAAAAAACTTAATTTAGAAGTATTTAAGATAAGTCTATCAACGACTTAAAATATATACCTACCTATACAAATCGTGTTGTCATTTTACTTCGGTTCCGAAATTCCATACATAATACATGTAATGTCAGATAATACAAATATCGTATAATCGCTTCATAATTTTAAAGATTGCAAGCACCCATAACTATAGACTTTTTAGAAAACTATAATATAATATAGGTATATGTTTAAAAGATGTAACGGCATCTATATATGTGGCAACTCATAGTTTGTCCAGGTAAACAAAAGCAAACCCACAACCATACACCACACATACACATTTTCTATATTTATTAATAGATTTTACAGACGCAATAAGAAAACAACTAGAAAATCTGTATTTTTAATTTTCTCTTAAAAATAAAGTTGCCCGGGATTGCATATGTGCTTGATTATCGATAGGCTTGCCACCTATCACATTGCGGTACGTTTTTATTTTTGGATAGTTGTAGATGCCCTGGTTGTTGCTCTATCTATTCGGGAATATGGGCGTGAAGATACTTTTTTTTACTAATGGCATCGGTGTGTGTGGCGCACATAGTTCTTCCAGGTAAAGGCAAATCCACATTTGCGCGTTCTGTAGATTTATATATACATATTTTAAGTCAGTTTAATGTTTTCAGGACATGGTTACAGTTTATAATTAAAATAATTTTGAACAAAAAAATTGAAATAAATTATTTTATTTTTTTATCAACCCAGTGAAGGAAGAATACCTTCGACTAACCGTATTACTTCAACCTTCCTCGTTGGAGAGTTTAGTGTAAAGATACTTTTTTACTGATAAGAATGACTTTCAAAAATACAGGTCTTGATATTTTAGCTAAAACTCCTTTACAACGAAAATATCTTTAAATCGCATAGCACAGTAAAATATTTTAAAACCACTTAAAATTCTTAAGATAACGAGATACATCAAGACATACCAAAACCAAAATTTTAATTCTCTTATTAAATCCCAGTGTTCTAAACGTTCAAAATCGTTATTTCTATAAATCTAAAAATGTATACCGACTAAAGGTCTCAGCATACATGTCAACTCAGAAAGAGATCGTCACCGTATCGCCTTGGGCCGTTCTTTATTGTTTGTATGAAACTCCATACTACAACGCACACTAATCGGAATCTTAACCTAATCGCCACGTTTTAAAAGCGCTGTCGTTAAGCCGTAGCCGACTTGATATACAGGAGCTGCTGATACTGTTTGGTTACGTGCATACGTTAAGTTGACGCCTGGTTGACGACGAGGTGGAAGGCGATACGGTGACGATCCCTTTCCGAGTTGATATGTGTGCTGATACCTTTAATATCCCTCGTGGCTCCACACATTAAGGTTATTAAGCTCTCCCGTGGAAACTCGATTAGGTATCGGGACAAAATGTAGTTTTTATTACTTTTCAGTCTGTTTCTCTACCTATCAGCATAGGCGTACTGTCACTAACATTGTGAAATCTGACTCGGTAGTTAGAGTTTCGCAGCGACTCGTCCGGATTGAAAACACCGCCTTACCTATTCCTGCCGACATATCATCAGTGCTTGCCATTGACATGTTCCTGTTCGGAGGATAAGATAGCTGGTAAACTTACTTTTGCTCGAAGCCTAACATCCGGGGCTCAGGTTGGCAACGCACCATTACCACCTTTGACGTTTTAGGCAAACTTCGTATCGCTAGATCGTAGTGAAAGTTTATATGGAAAAATTAAAGAAAGACAAACAAACAAAACTTTCACATTTATATTATTAGTTTAATGTGGATCATCCTTGAGTTTGCTTTACATTGAATAATTTAAAATGTCACCCGAACGACTTTCGGTTGAACTGAAATTGTACGATAATTTTGATTAGAATTCAACTCGTGCGTGATGACAGATGCAAAAACATGGGTGGCGGTAAATCGCTCTGCAATTTGTACGAATATTAATGTACAAGTAAACTGATAAATTGGTATTCTCTTTTCGATGATATCAGTATAACAATTAAACGTTAATTAGACATTTCATAGTACATATTTTATCTGTTTTTAATCGACCGACCGACTCAAAAAAGGAAGAATTATCGATTTGACGGTATATTATTCGTTTAACATTTTTATTATTATTAGTTAATTTGCCCCTTTCTGGAGCCGGCTGAGGCTACTTTTAGGCCATTCTACTATGTCTTCCGTATTAATTAAGTCTTATTAACAGTCATAAGTCACTATATATAAAGTCATGTCCAGGGTCTTGAGTAAAGCGGTGGCTTCGTTAATCAAGCTCATGTAGTGAGATTTGACGGCAACGAGTAAATACACGATACTCTAATTTCTTCACGATTATTTTTATTTGTGTACTTTCACTGAACAAAATTGTACAAAGTGCCACGAAAAGTGACTAATTTCACTCAATACAAACACGAAATTCGATAATTATAAAAAAATTACGACTATCTTCATTCACGATGGCGACAAAACTTTATATTATTAGTTTGTTATACAATTACTTAGCCACCAACTAACCGATTATTAATCGATTTAAAAAATGGAGGAGGTGAAATGTTCGACACCTACATTTTTGTTTTTTTTTATGATATTGGAAGGCAAACAAGAAGACATTTGACACAGGTATATCTACACCGACCTAATAATACAAGGCATTATATGTAAATATATAATTTTTGGGATTAAATAGTGACTGCTTAGAATAAACATCATATTCATAAGTTATATAAAGTAAATAAATAATCCATTGACGTACCGAAAATATATAAGATAAAGAAATAATAAGATGAAATGTCCTCTTCAACGAGGCTATGGAACATTTGGTATCGAGAGAATGCACGATAAACGGCCTTATTACGAGCTTTTATTGATAATAAGATTGTAGACATAAGTTATACAGTCTGCAAATATTCCTATGGAATCTTCACGACATCTGTTTATAGAAGTTATCTGGCTGACGCTAGATTTCATCAAAGATTTGTCAATGAGGTTGATAAGTGGTTTCCTCAATCGACGCAGCATATTTGATTATTTACCTACTTTCAGTTCAGTCAACTTGTAGGAAATTCTTGGTTATAAAATCCATATCTATATGTTAAAACTCCAATAACGTTTCTACCATCAAATTGTTATTATATTGAAGTTTATTTTAAAATAAGTAATAATGAAACATTAAAAATAAAATTGAAAACAGTAAAATAAATAAAAGATAAATAAGTTTTTAGACAATATGAATTCACGAATGGTAAAAGAAGAACAAAAGGTCTCGTAAAAGACAAGCATAGGCTTACTGACACTAACACCGTGACATCTGACTAGGTAGTCGAGTTTGGCAGCGTCTCGCCCGGATTGGTACCACAGCCTTAACTATTCCTGCCGCCATAACGTCAGTGCTTGCCGCTGACGTATCCAGTTCGAAGGTTAAGAAAGCCGGTAAACTTACTTTTGCTCGAGGCCTTACATTCTGGCCTCAGGTTGGCAACGCATCAATACCACCTTTGGTATCTATAGGCAGAGTGAATTTGTTATCATTAGGAAATCCGTCTGCTTGTTTGTCTTTTAATATCATAAAAAAACATACATAATGGTATCATAGTTAAAAATTGTTATTGTAATATTCATTAGGCTATTAGTTATATAGGACAGATACTAGAATTATAATAAGGGTGAATGAGGATAAACTTGCTAATTTAAATAAGCATCACAATTTTAGGATAGATCGTTCTAATGTAACTTTGTCTTTAATTTACAATTTTTGTTTCTATAAAGAAATTGACTATTGATAAATCATGTAATAAGAAAAAAATGAGTTTTTATTGTAATGAAGCGAATGCTAAATACTGTTGAACAGTTAAGATGAAATTCAAAATAAATATTTAAGGTTTTGATTTTTGAACTCAATATAATTATCCACCTACTCTTTCAGTTGACATCCTATTCGATATAACAAGTAGCAAAAAATCTGACACATTTTTGGACATGACGTACGCCGTTTTAATTTTTTTGTACAATTTATATGAGATAGTCCTTCTAGGGTTTTGTTGCTAGTTATTTTGTTAAGATATTTTTGTTAACTATCGAAAAATAACAGCGATAACTTGTTAACTGAACAAAAAAAGCACGATCTCTTATCTTAGTTAGGTTATTAATATTGGCTACTAGTGTGGTAGAATGTCAGTTATATAAAAAAGTCATCCAGAAACGTTGTCACAACTCAGTTAAAATTAAATAAAAGCAATGGCGGTTGTATTGTTACAGTATAGGGGCAAATTTTATTCACTACATAAACGCCATAAACAATGTGGAATCAAAAGTTTTATTCAGCCACAGATCGTCTTACCCCTCAACCCTTTCTATTCGGATCATAAAGTTGGCGAAACGTACAAAAATGCGAACATAATGCCATTTGCATAATGTTTTAAGCTTTGTTTTTTGATAGAGTCGGTTTCAAATGTCACCGCGACTAGGGTGCAAGAATTGCCATTACGAGGGTGTAAAGTATATTAAAAATCATTTCGCACTTATTACGCCCTTAAGGTTACGACGTTCTGCTTATATACGGATACAAGTGTTGTAAAGGTCTTTTATTTCAAGAGAATGTCATTGATATTTGATAGGAACCTGAAAAAATGGTTAACATTTGAAATATTTTTTTTCAAAAATAATGAATCTTAATAAACGACCTTGTAGTAAATATCGATAATCAAGGACGTAATGCTTACTACCATTAATATAGAGTATGACGGTGTTCAGATTTATCGTATTTTCATGTTCAATGTCATCATATTCATGAATTTCTGATGTTTGAATGTGAAGACCCTATTCTTACAACTACTTTTCCTGAAAGCCACTACCGTCTTACTTCCTCTCTATCCTACTAAATTGACAGCGTTTGTCACCACCTTATCCCAATTTAAAAGATGATATAGTAGAGATTATTTATGCGACATCCCCATGGCCAGCATATAATCTTCTTACTATGAATGTAAGTTCATTAATACGATTTGTTCAGAGAATTGAATAAAGGATAATCGGGGAGAAAGTTTGCTAGAAAATTAGACTACATAGTTAATATCCAACATGAAAGAGGACGCTATTAAGATCGCCTTTGTGGATCACTTCGTCTTATTTTTTTTAATTTTTTGTGTACTTTATATTTTTCGTAATTATTGAACTTCGTGTAAATTTTGAGTAAAATTAGGTTAATTCAGGTGGCAAATAGTGCAAAGTGCACCAGGTAAAGTGCACGAGTGAAATATTTATGAAGAAATTAGTGTATTGTGTATTTCCTCAATGCTGCCAAATCTCACCAAATGAGCTTGAGTAACGAGGCCACCGCTTTACTCAAGACCCTGATATGACTTTGACTAATAACTTATAACGTAAAATGACTTATGACCGTAAAAAAATATTTATTAATAAGGAAGACGTTGCAGCATGGCCTAAAGATCTTAGCCGATCCTAGAAAATTAACTTTAAAAAATATTCTTTTTTTTTAAATTGTTTATGTAGACTAGAATTTATAGATTCTATACTTCTAATCGTCGGTGTTTGTCTCCTTCTATACTTCTTATTGTCGGTGGTCTAGTGTAACTAAAAGATAAAAACCGATCGCAGTCTTTGAAGTTGTATTAATTTATGGAAATACATAATTATTTTTGAAACTCGATTCTTATAAATTTAATATTAATAGTTCTAAATTAAGCAAAGAGAACGTTAATAGGATCATATTAATAATCCAAATAGTGTCCTGTGAAAGGCTGACAAGATTATTACATTAATAAAGGCTGCTAATGATTTATATAAAACAAATATTGATTAATTTTACTAAAACATTTACCGGCCGAAGTTTCTGATTATCCACGTTACTGGAATTCATTTTAAAGTGGGTTAAGCTGTCAAATACAAAAATAAAAATGTGGTAAGAGTATCACATTTACCTTTGCGCATATACCTATACCGATATGCGTTAATAGAGATCCATTAGCAACTCTAAGTTTTACAAAAACTAGTATACGTATAAATGTATACGAAAAATAGTATCTTTATTAGCTTATCCCCGAAGAGGTAGGCAGTGGTACAACACATGACTAGCTGAAAATTTTAAGTCTCTCAATATGATAGGGGCAAGATTATCTCCAACAGATATCTCAGAAAGGACTCAGAGACACGTATATATAGTACTAAAATCTACAACCGGATCGGAATGCAGCTACAAACTGAGAAGGTCCGACAAACTCTGCGGGTTTGTCTTATTTTTCATTTTAAAATACATATGCATTTTTTTTTAATTATTAATACATTACATTTATAAGAGATCGGCATGAGGACCAATTAATCCCAAGCACTCTTATGTACGAAATATTCAGCAATGGCATTATAACTTTCTTCGTATATTTTCAATTTGACATCTTGCTTAAATATATTATTTGGAAGATAGGACATTTTTTTTAGAAAAACGTATATATTGGCCCATGAATGAAAAACTGAAAAAAAAACACATACATGTGTTGTGACGTATAAAAAAAAATCGAATCCGAGACCATACTAATCAACTCGTACCGCTAGATCATAGAGACGATGCGTGTATGCAAAAGGTAGAAGAAAAAAGACAGAGGGACTGACTGTGGTAGCTGTCATGTTTTTATTAAGTATTAATATTTATGCCATGAAAATAGCGTGTTCTATATTTATACCATTTTCATCACCAACTTAATACATAGGATCACCGTCTATCACAATTAATCAAACGCAGTAATTAAAATTTGGCTATTTGCCTAGTACACTAATAAATCTTAAGGACAAAGTAAACTAAAGGCAGAAACTAAAGAGCGTGAAGTATATCTAGTAAGTGTAGACAGAAGCGAAAGTGAATTGAATTGGTAGGGTAAATGCCTATAGCGATAAGTATTTGGTTATCTATATTTCTGTGTTCTATATTTTGGCTAAACCGCTGGACTGATTTTAATGAAATTAGAAATATATGAAATGGAAATTAATAATATGCGGAATATGCGTGTTAAAAAGATATGAAAACAATATTTAGGAATTGCAACTTCAAATGTGGTGTACAAATATTTTAATATTTATAAAAAATACAAATTTTATAATATTCAAACATGTTTATATCATCTAGATGTGACATTGTTTATTACAATTAAAAAACACAACAATGTGATAAAGACTATAATATCAACTTTATTTTACTTATACCTTACTCTATGTTTATAAAATAAGACGATAAGCATTTATTGCAAAATACCAAAACTACAAAACTATTTTTAGAAGAGAAAATATAGGTTCTATAATTATAAAACACATAACAATTAAGTTTGACTGTGTGCCTAATAACTAATCTATCAGAACGTAGTAGTTAAGGTACAATACGTCTTCAAGCGATTAGTACCTTGTAGTGACTGGGGACAAAAGCGAAAGTGAACAAGGCTAAATTGCGATCAGAAAATTAAATAGGTTGAACGTACGCGGAGAGAACCATAATAAATAGGTATTTAATTATTTATACACTCGACACATTTCACACATTGCTAATGTGTATAAGAGAAGTATCATATACATAATATATTCTTATTTCCATATGTAATAAGGTTGATTTTGCAATAAAATTTGCGATTTTCAATTCCTCGTGTAGGTTGGCGCATTTTTATGTTATGATCGTCTATTTAGATAAGCAGCTCGTTAGAAGATAGACGTTTATGATGTCACTAACACAATGACCACTTCTTAACTGATTCTATAAACAAATGTATTCTAAGATTTTTTTATGATATGGGAAATCAAACAGGATAACGGATTTCCTGATTACACCAAACATGGTAATGGTGCGTACCCAAACTGAGGCCGAGATGTTAGGTCTCGAGCAAAAGTAAATTTATCGGCCTCCGAATCGAAACACCTCAACGTCAAGTACCGACGTTAAGGCGGCAGGAATAGGTAGGGCGGTGGTACCAACTTGGACGAGCTGCTACGTTAACGACGGTAAGTCTATGCTCGCCTTTTACGACCTGCTGCGAGGAAGTCACATGGTCTGTTCTGCAAAGAAAAAGATATTGACCAATTTTGAATTAGTATGCATGATTTTAACACGTCTATTCTTAACGCTTCAACTATTATATTATCTACTAGCCATCATGTTCAATTAAAAAAAAAGCTGATGAATTTACTTGAGGGGTTGGCCATTATATTCACCATTGATATACTTATATAGGCGACGCAGATTTTTTCCAATTTAAAAATTCGTCTGTTTGTTTGCCTTTCAAACCTATATAAAAAACTTATATCTGCTCCTAATGATCTTTGGCTCATTAAAACGACTATGGATTTAAAAATTGACATAGCATTATAGTAGATTCTTCACTACGCCAGCCGTCTGAATCTACGTTAACTACGGAGTAAAACCTCTCTGACGTTGGCAGAAGCTCGCTCGGATTAGTGCTATATTCATTTCCTATTCCTGCTGTCATAACACAAATGTCGTGTTTTGTGTTAGAATAGGGTAGCTGTTAGACTTGCTCCCGTAGTCTGAGATGCAGGTCTTAATTGTTCTTAATAGGTCTTAAGACACTAGTAACATCTTTGGCGTATGTAGGCAACTTTGCTTCTTACCATCAGTAGCTCCTGCTAGTGCACTATCTTAAAATATAAAAATATGGAAGGCGAAACGACGACCCAAAGACGATTTGCCGATTCAGTTTTTCCATTAGAAGTTTACTTGAAATCTCGCGACCGGATATAGTAGTCGTTCCGGCAATAACAGTTCCGGTACTGACACTCGCTTCGTTTCCGGTGTCGACGATGAAACTGCTTCCTTCCAATTGTTTATGTCTTCGATAACCATTAGTGACAAGTTTGAAAAATATCATAAAATCTTTGTACTTTTTGTTTCTGAAACGATGGGACTTTAGAAAATGTATTTATATTGTGCTACGTTTTGTTGATCCTTTCTCCGTTGGAGGACTGCTTTAGATTTAAGTATATGAAAAGGTATATGTGAATTCTGTCAGTTTTTTGCGATTTGTCATGACCGTTCAGGGTGTAGACTGTGACCTTTGTAAACTATGAAACTGATGTAATGTTTTGAACCTACCTCGGAGAATAGTCTCCTCCTCGGAGAATACTCCTATATTTTTTACTGTTTGTGTTTACTTCTCCAATATTTCTAATCCGCTTTTAGTTTTTTTTTTGTATTTGAAAGATGATAAAATACCAGCGAAATTGAAGAAAACACTTAATTGTTGTTCACCTTTATTATTTATTGAAATGATTACTCATATTTCATTAAAAACTTATTTTAACTTTCTTTTTGAAATGGAAGTTGGATTTAAGCAGTGTTACTATCATACAATTATAAATGAAAGTGTTATATGTTTAATCTATCACAACTGCTGAACTAATTTATATAATCACAAGTGTAATACCATTAGTTCATAGCACCGAAAGGAAGTTATTCTTAAACATTTTATCTTCTTTTCCATCGCAATACTTATTCCTGCCGCCTAAGTAACACTGTCGTGTTCCGGTCCAGAGGAAAGGGCGGTAGACTTGAACAATAGGCTTAACATCCCAGCCACAGGACGGTGTCGCACCTGTAACATCTGTGGTGTCTATAGGCCACGGCTTTCTCTTACTATCAAGAGACCCGTGTTGTTCGCTGACCTATCACACAACACTATTATTTCTTTCGCTGACAATTATTTTAAAAATTATATAGCCCTTGTTCGGGTAGCGACACTAGCAACAAGTCAATTTTAAAAGCGTTGTTCCGAAAAATTTGGTGCTATACTGTCTTCATAATAATGTAAAAATGCTTAGGTAAAAATGTTTAGATAATGCACCTGCAAACTTCACATAAAGGCCGCACAGTTTTAGAGCCTCGTGACGGGTATACCAATGATTTCGTTTTTACATAACTTTATTAGTATTCTCCAAACTAACCGACTTATACTGTTTTGAGACTCGAGTTCACCAACATAGGGTTATATTTTAATCGGTCGGTTATATCGTAAACGACGTTTAACATTGAATTTACTGTTCACCATAGACTAAGCATTGGTCATGTGTCTTAAACGACTGTTTAACTTAAACATACTAGCCGAGGTGGTTTAACCATTGGTTATCTTGTCATCTGTTAATTTGCTTGCAGCTGCTATCAATTTTTTTCAAATCTCACTATTACTTCTGTTGGAATTTGTTAACGCGTCAATTTTTTTTGATACCAGCTGTTGCCCGCGAGTTTGTATACAAGTTAAAGTGATTTTTTGTGTTTAGTGATGGAAACGAAAGATTTTTCCGCTGTAAACGGTATTCTAAATATTGATCCGGCCTATAAGCTACTACGAACAAGGTTACTGAAAGTCTTTTTAGGAGTTTTTGTGCCGAAAGTAAACAGACAACCCGACAAAAGTATACAATACATACTGTTTTTAAAAAATATTATATTTACAGATTTTGTTTTATTATATGTACTTACCTACCTTTTATTATACCTGTGTACTAGATTAATTTTATTGTTGATACCTATTTTAATACTGATTTAGTTTAGGCAGCTTTTTCGTTGTTAATAAATTTTTCGTTACGTGTCCTTTTATCTCACGTTGCGAATGAAATTAAACAGCGTGAATTTTACAACAAATCATCACAAATGCGCACAAAAATAACAAATCAGATGCCTAACCTATACTAGACAACAAACAAAAACAATGGTCAACCGCCTTATTTAAAAATAGAAGATTTATGTTAAGTTTTATAGTAATATACAAATTTCCATAAACAAATATACAATTTTACTGTATATTATGCTACGCTACTAACTCTGTAACATGTTATTCCCGATGAAATCCTATTCTGAATAGTGACATCCTTAAATAATAGTATTATACGACCTGACGCATCTGGCGCTAAGATGTGGTCAAGATTAATAAACGCTTGTTTAGTTAACAGATGTATTGAAATTGTTTGTGAAGACTAAAAAAAACGCTAAGGGCTTAAAAAACTGTTCAGTGTTAAATCAATGATTAATTAAACGATGGTTATTTTCTACTTGGTGAACTCGGGCCTAAATAGTTTTAGAAAGACGAAGTAGTTTGAGTTTTCTCGTGGAATTTTCCACAGATTCTTCTTTTTTTCCCATTTTTGTGTGCCATAATTATTAAGTATCATTCCGCTCGTATATAACAAACAGAGGTATAACTAGGACATCCATTCATCCATTGATCGACAGAACGAATTTGCTAAGCCCCATTATGTTTACATAATCCCTTCTTATAGTAAACTAGCCGTTTTACGCAGCTTCGCCAGCGTAACTTCACTTCTACTGGATCGATTTTGATGAAACAAAGCCTATGTCACTCAGAGATAATGTAGCATTCTAAAGGTGAAAGAATTCTTGAAATCGGTTCAGTAGTTTCGGTTTCATTACAATATAGACTAGCTGTTCCGGCGAATTTTGTTCCATCCGTATAGTAAAAGTAAAGTAAAGTATCGTCACACCCATATCCTCGAAGACGTTGGCAGAGGCCAACCAAAGCACACACGACTAGCCGAAGACAGTAAGTCCCACAATGTGACAGGTGGCAAGCCTATCGCCAACTGGGCACATATCCAATCCTGAGCAACATTTTTTTTATTGGAGAATTGGAAAAACCGAATTTTCTATTTGTTGCCCGACCCGGGAATCGAACCCGGGACCTCATGAAGTCAAGTCTAACGCCTGGACTGCTCGACCACAGTATATAAAGGAAAATTAAAGATTTTTTTTATCTAGTTTAGTTTTCGGTTGGGAAGCCGAACGGGACTAAATCCTATGTATATATGTATATTTAAAGGGATGAAACAACTCTCCTGTTTGAAAATGATGTTAAGGTCAGAGATGGAGGGAGGCCTTAGCTGAAACTTGCTTTATCTTATTTATGTTTTATGAAATAAAACAGCAAACTCTCCTGGTTGTAAAGGACATCGGCATAGAGGCACTTTCAGATATTATACGTGCGTTCTGTCCAGTGACCAAGATGTTCATAGGCCCTAATATGTTTACCTGCCTGGGACATGAAAATGCAAAACTCTTTAATCACTGCTTTATCGTTATCATATTTTTTTGTATTTTCTGTAAAGAAATCTTCCATCTTCTATTCACTTTAAATCCTCATTACAATCGCCATCTGGCAAGCATAATTTATAACTGTTAGAATATGGAAATGGAGGCGCCTTCTGCAGTGAAAGGGTCTCGAATGTTTTTAATCTTGTACAAAATTAATGAAGATTTTGTTAAATTATGTATTATTCTAAGAAATTATTTTAAATATACCACTTGCATGGTTATGTTTAATAGTTAGAGAAGATCGAGATTCTTGAACACCCTGACATTACTTATTTTATAAAAGCTCAAAAGCCATTAAGTTATTTTTCACTTTCATTTCAACAGACGCAAAGTAGGAACTATGGGATTGGTTTGGTGATTACAAAAGATCCAGATCCCAACACTCAGACATTACTTATTTTGGAAAAGCTCAAATTTATTCGGTTATTTCTTTTGTTTTAATAGACGCGACGAAGAAACTATAGAGTTATTCGTTTTATAGTTTAGTTCAATGGAAAATGGTACCACCATTGTAGTGCACTCACCAAAATAATTTTAATAATCGTTATCTTCTTTCAACGAAAGTAACAAAAAGAGACAAAACACTTAAGTGCTGTCAGATTAGTCTATATACGACATTTCTTATGACGTTTCATCTGTTACTCGGAAAACGTTGATTAAAAACATCACAATTTGACATATCCGGACTTATCTGACATGTATAAAATATTCCATCTCTTTCATTTTTCATATTTTAAAAAAAAGAAACACTTGTACTGTTTTACTTATCACTTATAATCTATTACTTTGTAATTAGTAGCCTACCGGTTTCGCTTATACAGCATCATCAGGGCTAAAACTTAAACTACTCAACCTACAACCTACAACTAGTTGAGTAGTTTAAGTTTTAGCCCTGATGATGCTGTATAAGCGAAACCGGTAGGCTATTTACAAAGTAATAAATTATAAGTGATAATTAAAACAGTACAAGTGTTTCTTTTTTTTTTAAATATGAATATTTGGAAGTTTTACCAAGCGCCGACGATGGAAAATATCAAATATCTTTCATTTTTGTTTCGTTAGATAAAGACAGCATGCATATAAAATAAATTTAGTTTGTGAACAGCAGAATCACCACCAATGTATGGGTAAAAATTAGTATGACAGCTCTAGTTTTTACAAACATGTTAAATGACCTGGATTTCAGAAACTACCTCTTAATAAAGTATTATTTCGCATGAAATAAGGTCAAATTTTTCATGGCACATCGTATTATTACAATTATTTTGTGGCATTTTATAGGGCGGTGTTTGTTACAAAACCATAAGTAGAAACTTGACTTACCTATGCACTTTCTTTACGCCAAGTCTCTTACTGGGTAGGCAGAGAGTATCAAGTGGCAAGTGCCACAATCCTCTCGATCTATCTAGGTTCATCCAAATTCATAATTAACCGATTGCCAATAGCAAACTGATGTTAATGGTCTTTTGTAGAAAGATAGATCGTGATTCCTGGGTGGTCTCAAATCAATTTTATTTTCATTCAACTTATGGTTTTAATTTATTCTTAATAGTGAATATATTTCACTTAACGCGACGTAAAACCGACGTTCGAGTCGGTTTTTGCAGTTTCAGTGCGTCTTATAAAAAATAAGAACTCTTAAAAATCAAAAACTTGAATAGAATATGAATTCTTACTTACCGACTTAAAAAACAAGTTCTCAATTGAACCTCATTTATTTTAGTTAAATGGTTGAGTTAGTTTTTAGTAACATACTTTCTGTGTTGCCTTAATGCATTTAAAGATATTATTTAAGTCATGTTACTGTCCCATTTTGTTATTGGGATTAGTCTGCTTGTACTCAAATATAAATTACATGTTTGTTTTTATATAAGCATGAATCATGAAATTTATGAGTCTGGCCTAAGCTTAAGCTGAAACAAGATGAAGCATTTAACTGTCGCGGACATATACTACATAATTTATCTTTATATAGTCTAAGAAAAACCAATAAGAACAATAATAAATAATTCTTATCATATTTCGAGTATGCTTCTGGTCGCATCGCGAGATCCGAACCAATATATCACCAGGAATTTACGAGGCAAGATACGACAGGAAAATTGCAAGAATGGTGGCGCAATCTATCTTAGTTGGGTTGGCTGGGGAGGCTGGGGTAGCTCAGGAGCGCTAGGGGTCGGGATGAGGGGACGAAGGGGAAACTTCGAGAGGTTATTAGTCCAAGCATCTGTTGTTGAGCGAGGGCGTGATGAAACTGCTCGGGTACAAGCTAACAAATCTAATTGCTCAGTAGGCGCCTGTGTATAGTCGTGCCTGACAAATGGCCCCTCATGTGGCTGCGCGGTACACGAGAGCAATTTGTTAAACGCATAGGTCACCGTCGATGATATAAGATTTTATACGAGGTTATCTATTACTAGTGACATTCGCTATTAGCACTGTAAAAGTCTTTCTCTTTGGACGTAGATAGAACACTTTACATTCACATAGACAGCAATGACTAGTAATAGTAAAAGTATCTTCACGAACACCTGAACCGCTAGACCATAGAGGCGATAATGGTATGTACTTAGAATAAGACTGTATGAAATTGTCATCACTACATGAAAAAAGTTTAATAGTTTAATATTTTAAATATCCCTAGACCAGTAACACAAATTGAATCCAATCCCAAAGTAAGCAAATTATATGCTTGTGTTATGGATATTAGTCAAAGATTCTAATACATAGAAATACTGAAACAGTTACCAGAATAAATTTAATAAATACAGACATCTAAATGTTCATCATACAAACGCCTGTCCACGTCGGGAATCGATCATGACCCTCGCGATTGGTCGATGTAGTTAGGCGTGTCCGCTAGCCACTCGACCAACGACTAAATATAGATAAAAATGTTGTTATTTTACGGCCAACACTAATAACCTATCTACATTTAACCATAGGCCTTCTAGACTTTTGTTAATTATTGAAAAATATCAACGGTTACTTAGCTAGTAATCTAAAATATCGCGATCGCTTATCTTAGATAGGTTATTAATACTAGCCGTTAAAGATGCTCATTCAAAGACTTTCTCATTATTTTTACAATTTGACGAGACAAATTTAGTATAATATGACTAATAATAAGGATTAAAAATTAGACCTTAAATATGCACATAAGTTATTTAAACGCTTTTGAATATTATACTCTATTATTTTGACAAACTTCTGGATCTATTGACCACGTGAAATTCCTAAAAGAGTTCAAATTAAAGTAGGTATATCCATAATTCGTCATAATTGATCAAATAACCGTCAATATATTCAAACTAATATCAGAAATTCGTAAGTGCGCTTATTTGTCCTTCTTTCACGTCGAAACGAAGCAATGCATTATAGTAACTTTTGTGTATCAATATGGTTGTTAGTTAAGAGACAGGCTACTTTTTATCCCGATATCTAAATGGGTTCCCGCGGGAGGCCTGAATAACTGTGGCAATATCTAGTCGCCAATAAAAAAAGTGATATTAAGTAAGTAAGTATTTTAGGGCAAAGAGTAGCCGCTGGCGTAGTAAGATAGTTAATGATTACTGCTGCAGATAAGTATATGCGGAATATCAGAAAATTAACATTATTCTTTTTTAAAGATAATTATGATCTACCTACAATATTCAGCTCTTGAAAGTAGTCAACTAAATAAAATTTATGTAAATATGTCTGCATGTTTATGATATAAACTACAATTTAAGTAATTTAAAATCTGTACTGATGTACTGTATATAAACTGATCTAGACCTGTTGATCTGTATGTACATACTACGTACTGACCTAATTTCAATATTTGTTGTCTGATATTTTTCTATTCACAAAATGAAAAAAATAACATAGGCCGTGTAGTTATGACGCGTCTCTATAATACCTACCATAATCTACTACCAGATTGGAAACGCGGTCACACACACTTCCAACATCCAGCGAAAGAAACGCGGTGGGCTTATTTAAGTTCAAATTATTATTGTGTCTAAAAAGTGCTCATGTCCTTGATAGTTTAAGATCCGAACCTAAACACACATTCACTAAGCTGATAATAGGATGAAAGATAATTTAAAATAAATTTAGTATATTAGGAAATATTTTAAAAATGGGTTGTCTAAAAAGTCCTGGATAGTTTATTTTTTATATCAAACGTATGTAAACGTATTTTTTATATTTTATGTATGCGAGTTATATTTATACCAAACGAGATACAAAAAATAAATACCTGAAAAAGTAATAACGAAAAATAAGACCAAAACTAGATAAAAAATATATCCAAATCTATTTCAACAAAACAACCTAGAAAAGGTATATATTTTTATAAAGGCTCGTTTGACACGAGATAACAAAATACGAAAAGTTAAGTTCTACCGTGTACCCACCTCATACAATCTTTTTATGCTTATCTTTCTGTGATTTATGACTTGTTCGGCGTCCAGCAACGGGGAAGAAAGGAGGTATACAAAAGTAATTTATTTTTTACGTTTGTTTTTCTTGTCTTCCCGTCCGAGCGTGTACTGGCCGGGCAAACATGTTTTTGAAGTTGGCATTTTTGAGTTGTCGCATATGATTAATGTTTGACCCCGTGTGTAGGCGGTGCTTAGTCCAATCGGAATTTCGGGTTACGAGAATAAATCAAGGTGAATAAATCTCCAACCGTCACCTCTTATTGTGGTTGGCGCGAAACTTACAAAGTTGCTTCGTTCGGAAATAAACTTGTGATTAATTTTACATAATATAGGCTGTTATACGTACATACACAAATATTTTTGTTACAAAGGCATTTATGTGTGGCTTTGTATTCGAATTTCTGTTATTAGACCGCCACCTAAGATACCATGGATGTTGCTTTGGATTGTTGGATCGTTATGGCGGCGATTTTAAGTGACATTGACATGTGTCAAGATAGGTAAGATGGCGAATGATTGCACGTCTCTCGATATGTAATTTATCTACATAAATTATAAAAAGTTTATAGAATCTGTGGTCTAACGGTCCAGTGTTAGATTTTACTTTATGAGGTCACGGGTTCGTTCCCCGGATCAGGCAACCAAAAGAAAATGTGATTTTAAAATTTTCTAATTAAAATTACATTGCCCGAGATGGGATATGTACCCGGATGGCGATAGTCGTACCACCTACATTGTATTGTGGGAATTAGTGTCTACGGCTAGATGTGGGTGCCCTGTTTGCAACTCTGAGTATCTCTTCAGAGATAAGGACGTGAAGATACTTTAAGTTTAGTAACTATGATAACCAAACAATAAAAAATATTTTCTTTATTTTGATGTAGGTATTATAAGGCAAGCAAGCAAAGGAATTCCCCAACTATGAGGAACCCAAGCTGCCTATAGATATCTAAGATGGAAATGACAAAAATTGCTAACTTGAGTAAGGCGAAAATACTTGCATAAATTACAAAATTATCTTCACGCACATATCCCCGAATAGGCACAACCAGGGCACCCACGACTATTTGATTAGAAAATTGGAAAAACCAAATTTTCTTTTTGTTGCCCGACCCAGGAATCAAACCCGGGACCTCGTGAAGTCAAGTACAACACCACACCGCTACCGCTAGACCACAGAGGCGTAAATTACAAGCAATCTTAAAGTCAAAACCAAACAAAACAGTGACAAGCACTGACACTATAGTTGCTGAATTAGGTAACACGATGGCATTATTCAAGTCTGTAATCGTTGAACTTTACCATCTACTTAAAAATAAAATTCCAACTTACGGACAGATTCATATCTAAATACCGACAAAATGTTATACTTTATGTTTATGTTTCATCAAAATAAGTTTATGTGTGAGAAGCGGGCCGAGCAGTGGCTACTAGTTATTTATATAGTTATCAAACGCATTATTTAAAATAAAGTATCTTCACGCCAATGTAGTAGCAACAGCACAACCAGGACACCCATGACTAGCCGAAGAAACTAAGTCCCACAGTGTAATAGGTGGCAAGCCCATCGCCAACCGGGCACATATCCATTCCCAGGCAACGTTAATTTTATTAGGAAATTGAAAACAGTCATTTTCGGATTTTTGTCTCAAGAAGTCGTCTGACGCCGGACCGCAAGACCACAGAGGCTAATACGCGTTATTTACCGCGTATTGACTACTCATTAGTCATATGACTCTTTACGGGCACCTGTTTATATATCGGGATAAAAAGTAGCTTTTAACCCTCTTCAGTCTCGTAACTTCATATGAAATTATACCAAAATTTTGCTGCCTTCCTACGTAAAAAGGCAAACAAATATACAATAGTACTATTTAAATTACGTGTTTCAGCTATATTCGTCAAGCTTCGGAAATCCGAATGTATTTTAAAGATAGGTATATCTATATAGAGTTGTTATTACATAATTAATCATTTGGCTTAAATTTAGATTAGGTCAGCCAATTTAAAAATAAAAGTATAAAGTGTAAAAGGAGTAAAAAAGAGTGTGTGTACTCATGTACGTTATACTTCTTTGACGTAACAATCCAAAAATACCAAATAAAGAGGTTCGCAACTAACTTCAGACGGTCACATTTATCTGTCGGTGTGCGCGCGGATCGTAAGAATTAACTCTCATCATTTTTCTCTATCGCGCCAAAAAAAGTATAGCTTCAAAAGTTTAAAGCCGAAGCGCATAATTTAAATAGTAGTACTGCACTTTCAAATTTACAATATTAACCATGATTGTTTTTAAGCATTGGAGACTTTTTATCAAGCAACCCACTCGTCCATTTGTTATAAAAACCTTTGTATTTCAAAACCACGTTCTGACATACAAACATGTCTTAATGTTCTCTCAATTAAGCCTCTCTAGCCGGACATGAGCCCAGAATTATTCATGACGTAGCCCGGTCGCTTTTCACTCTATATCATTTATACAATGAGATTTATAATTAACTTTTTTTACAGGTATGTCTCAGTGCCAGAAAAGTGCTTGTAATTGGTGTGATTTTTTCGTAAGTATTTTATATTTTATAAATGAGATGTCAACTCACTAAGGGCTTAATTAGAACCCGTCTTGGTGGAATTTAAGTTGTCTTTCTGGAATTATGTTTGTAATGTTCTCCGTTATCGCAGTTTATTTGTATTTTCATTTATACAATATTTTTAACGGACTCTATAAAAGAATATCTCAATTCGTCAAGTTTTTTGTGTGTATGTTAATTAATTGATGTATTATATAATTAAAAGTATATTCACGCCTATATCTCCGAAAAAGTAGGCAGAGGCACAACCAGGGCACCTACGACTAGCCTAAGACACTAAGCCCCACAGTGTGAGAGGTGGCAAGCTTATCGCCAACCGGGCGATATATCCAATCCCGAGCAACGTTTTTTTTAATAGAAAATAGGAAAACCCAATTTATTTCTGTTGCCTTAACCGGGAATTGAACCCGGGACCTCATGCAGTCAAGTTCAACACCTGGACCGCTAGACCACAGAGGCAGATTTTTATATACTTAAATAATTATTATATATTAAATAAATTTTGATGAATGACGAAACTGCAGTTTTTTTCATTTTTACTACTTTTAAATTACAGTATCATTTACAAACAGAATGTTACTTTAATGTCATAATAAACGTAAACTGACATAATTAGCTTTAAACGTTTTGGTTTAAGCGATACCTACAGTCATTTTCAATTGGATACTTCATTCTACAAATGTAGATAACATTAACAAAATGAACTTGAAAATATATATGTCTTTGCTAGTTTTAACTAAATGCCAGTACATATTGACATATTTTATTTTAGTTTAAATAGTAATTTTTGGAAAAGTGTTATGGCGTACGTTGCTGTGTAACATTTAAAGGAAAACAAAAAAAAACGCGATACCTGATATATTATATCAAAAACAAATATTTGATAGCCATTTGATGCAAAAGGCTTTGTTTTAGTAAGATCAAGTAATAGTATTTGAATGAAGATGTAGCGTAAAAGTGTTGAGAAATTCTTTAATATGACTGTCGAAAAAAGTCAAAGCATAGTAAATAGTTACTAACATTAAATGAGTAAGTAAATAGGTATTTTCATTCTTATGAAGTTAAAGATTCTTAGAGGTTTGTTTGGACAAACTATCCACTTGAAATACCTTTTACACTCTTCTTTTTAAAAAAACTTTTCCATGCTATTTTCAAAATAGGCCTACACAATTTTATATTACAGATCTTCACACTAAGTCCATTACGGGGTAGGCTGAGTATATATTACAATATTAACTCACAGTAATACCCACAAACTTAAAAAAAAATTAGTAGCTCCCATGAAACCTATCCTCATGGCAACATGCCAAGAGTAAAAATGTTAAAAATTTCTATCACACAGTAGTACAAACAAAATCAAATCTCAATTAAAAAGTTAAACGCATTAGACTTGTTAAAGAAAACAGTAAACAGTAACATTTCATATGCGGATGGACACGCACCCATGACTTCTAATTTTAGGAACTTCAAATTTAAGTAAATTGTAGTAAAATTATGAAGCTTCATTTCTAATTTTGAATTTAGAGTCGTTACTTATTCCATTTAAAATTCTAATGAAGGATTAATTAGAATTTGGAACTGTAAAGGGGAAACGCAACCAAGTATATCAACTCTAAAATTAGGATTGACTCATAAAACGCAACGTTTTGTTTATTTTGTATATAATTTAAAGTATTTTCACGCCTATATCCCTGAAGTGGTAGGCAGATGCACAACAAAAGGCAACCACGACTAGCCAAATACACAAAGTCCCACAAAGTGATACGTGGCAAGCCTATCGCCAACCGGGCACATATCCAATCCCGGGCAGTGTTATATTTATTAGAAAATTGAAAATACGCAACTCTCTATTTTTTTTTTGCTAGCCCACTCGGGGATCGAGCTTGCGATCTCAAAAGTCAAGTCCGACGTCCGACCGCTAGACCACAGAGGCGATTGTTTTTCTTTTACAAATTGAAATAACAAGAAAACTATTGTAGGTGATAGTCTCGATCGCAATTAAACTATTAGAAAATGAATTACCTTTTCGTTTTCCTTTTCAGATACGAGGTACTAGTAAATAGTAGTCACGGCAAAAATTAAGTAAAGTATTTTAAAAAATCGAAATGAATATCCTATTAGATTTTTTTTCAGACAAAATTTAATTAAGAGTAGTGTTTTATAGAACAAATTGTAATATTCTGAAAGTTCACCTAATACGTGGGAAAAAGAACAAGTGATTCTTTGCTGTCTGCATTCAAACAGATCTTTGGTTAGCAAGGAATATACCACGGCTAAAAATATCAATAATGTTGAAAAATACGTACTCCTCATATACTTACATATTTAAAAAAAAACAATGCAGAAGTGTTATATATGTATGGTGAAATGATAATTTTATTCTAATTGACAGCAAAATTACTGACAGTCGATTTCAAAATGTCATATTTTTTTTAATAAGCAATATACTTGAAAAATAATTTACAAGATGTATCAAATAATCCCAAAATTGAGATGATAATTTTGGACTATGTATGCCAAAACTCAGCTAAATCGGATGAGGGTAGCAGCTTTAAAATCGAATTGCAAAATTTCACATTGCAAATATACATTCAAAGCTGACTAAAAGCTTGTTAAAAAGAAATGAGATCAATAAACTAAAGTGCTCGCTAGATAAGTAGTAGTAGAAAAGCATTTTTAAATTTAGGCCTAGTACACATTCACATCACTCCAGATATACTATCAAAAACTGGCCACAAGCGATGGTTTATAAAAGTGCATGCATTATGAAGATTGCGCATTTAGCCAAGCCAAGCAAGTAGCGGACTATCGTTCTGTTGCCAAAAATCACACGATAAATAATACAGAGGCAAGCTGCATGCATTATAACTGTACCTTATCTTAGTGAATTTGAAGCCAAGAATTGTCCATTAAATATGCATTAAAATTACCTGTCCGAATGAAAAATTAGCCATATTTACGAGGTTTATTGTCGTGGAAATGACGTGTGGGAACTTTGCTTTTTGGTTCCTGTACATGGTTTTGTGTTTATGTTATAGCTTTGATCAGAAATTATGCAGACCTAGACTCGTCAAACCTAAATGAATAATTTCTTTCCATGCTTATGTTTGTTAAGTATCGTTTTTTTGAAGTAGCTTACTTAATTTTTTTATAGATCTCATCTGTAGTTAAAAATGTTTATTTGACTTAGGAATTCACTTCGAAAATATTTGACAATCGATCTTATATTTTGCTATTTAATCCGACTAAATAAGCTTGATAAACTATTTACTGAATATTATTATTGTCGTTTGTTTTAATTTAATAAAAAAATAGACAGTTACAAAAACTGAAGATTGAAACAAAACTTTGGAAAAACTTTTTCACTACACTGTCATACTTCAAAATATTAGCTCTACGTAAAAATAACTTACCATAAGGCAGTTTCAATTCATTTTGATTTTTATGGCTTGGAGTTTCATTTCAATGTATGTATTTGATAATTTTATTATTAAAAATATAGTTACCCTAAAAGTCGATTTTCCTAGTGTGTTAGCAAAGGCACTTTATAAATACAATATCTGCAAGAGATTAAATGAATAAATCGGGTCAAATTGAATAAAATCAATATCAAAATTTAGTAAATTGCTAGCTGTAGAAACTTCTAGAGACATTTGAAGTCTAAGTCAACAGTATACAAAGGCGATTTTATCGTTAAACAAGAACGATCGCTTCCAGGCAACGTCTTCATCTACGGATAAAGTGAGTGTGTTTTATGCTTTAAATACATTTTCTCCATTGCACTGACATAATGTCATGTTTTATTAAATAAGGAATTCTATGTTCATTTTTGTAAAGTTAAAAGTCAAAATAAATTATTTTTCTTAAATGCGTCGGCTAAAAAACTATAAAACCAGTTATTTCGTGGAAATGCTGTACATGTACATTTTACTACAACCTTATAAATATTTAACTTTAATAAAGGAATGGTATTATATTTCAACAGTTTATATTTTATTGTGTAATTATTACGTAAACTTCTGATATTTGCATATAGATAAGGAAAATTTTGAACTTGATTCGTGTTATTATTAGATCATATGATCATATCCGAACTTACATTTACATTTTATAAATAGGTTTACTTAGAAATTTTTCTTCGATGTTGATTTTTTCTTTTTATTCATGATTAGAGATGTGTCTATTCTCTTGAAATCTTATTATTAGTGATAATGTTTTTGTTTCCGCATAACTTTTAAGCAACTGTAGCGACTATTTTTCTACTTTTAGCATCACAAAGCCATAATCGTCTAAGTTATGTTCAAATTTTGCGAGTATTTAAATAATAACCTTGAGGTAGTTAGATAATGATTATTAATACCATATCATTCGATTTTATAGTTTTAATGACACATAATGGTAATTTTGTAAACTAAAGTAGTAAATCGGCTCTGCTGTCTAGCGGTCTGGCTTTGGCGTTGGACTTGACGCCTTGAGATTACGGGTTCGATCTCCGAGTCAGGCTACAAACGAAAATAGCAAATGTGTATATTCAATTTTCTAGCATATATATCTAGGGGATATGGGCGTGAATATACTTACTTGAAATAATGATTTCTTGTGTTTCTTGTCATGAATATGTCAAATAGCATCGAACGATTTATTAAATTTTTTTAAAATTGATTGGACTAATATAATTTCCAGCTAAGCTGTCGAATTTTGTATCGTCTTAATTTGGAGATACACTGACAACAGCTCCATATTTGGGTCCAATTTTCAAATCATCTAGATTCTGGAAGCACAATATATTACACAAAAAATAATCAACTAAATTGGTCTCGCTGTTTATGAGAAGGTACATAAATAAAATAAATAAATAAACATCCCTGGACAAGTCACAAATGTTGAATATAACCCCAAAGCTAAAGTAAGCAAATTATTTGCTTGTGTTACGGGTATTGGGCAACGATTCTAATAAAAAGAAATACTTAAATAGATAGCAGAGTAAATTTAAAGAACACCCAGACCCGGAAATGCAGATATCTAAATGTTCAACACACAAATGCCTGCCCCCGTCGTGAATCGAACTCGAGCCTTGCGGTTGGTCGATGCAGTTAGGCGTGTACGCTCGCCACTCAACCAATGACGCCAACAAAAAATCGAGGGTTAGATGACAAAATAAAATAAAAAAATATATCTTCACACCCATATCCCCGAAGAGGTAGGCAGAGGCTTAACCAGGGCACCTACGATTAGCTAAAGACACTAAGTCTCACAATGAGATAGGTAGGTATAGCAAGCCTATCGCCAACCGGGCACATATCCAATCACGAGTAATGTTTTTTTATTAGAAAATTGAAAAAATACAAATTTATTTTTGTTGTCCGATCGGGGAATCGAACCTGGGACCTCATGCAGTCAAATCCAACAACTGGGCAGCTAAACCACACAGGAGAAAGTGAAAGAGGCAAAATAAGTGAAATTATATATAGATTTATTTAAATGAAGATTAACGTGAGAACGTGCTTCATAGGTATAAATTCATGTATATGGGACCATTGCGCGGCATTCAATTGGTATAATACAATAAATAATACTGTTTTGCGTATTCCCACGTCACGAACCGGACATGCATCTCAACGTGCCAAGATATCAACTCATTGTCAACTTCGCCGTCTGTTGGACCTGCCAAGATCTGAACGACTCAATCCACTACCATTGTCACGTTGGGATATATTTCACAAATGGATTTATTAATAGAATCTTATCGTTTCGTAATACAATAAATAATACTTTTGAGTACTTCAAGTACCGGACATCCATCACGATGTGCCAACATATAAATTCGCAGTCGACTTTGTTGTCAATTGGATTGGATGCAATCAGAACTCTTACTCTTATGTAGAGTTTATGGGGCCAAAAGTCGCAAGTATCTCCAAAGATTATTTGTAGAAATATTGGAACAAAACATCTACTCTTTATTTAGCGAATTTAATTCCAGACCATGAATGCAATAGATTTCGATACGTAAGTTATCGAATGTTATTTGAAACGTCTCTAAACAGCTTCAACCACTACCATTGTCATTTTGGAATTTATTCAGATGTGAATTAATTAATTGAATCGTAAATTTTGTGCCTCTACCTATCTCTTGAAGCGTGAAGATACTTTATTTTATTAAATTTACGTCCGTTACAACAATAAATACACATTTGAGAACTTCTAAGTCGCGCACCGGAAATATCGTGTTCATCACCATTCATTGAAAACTTAGGTATTCGTCGGATTTGCCAAGATGTCAATCAATTAATATTTTGATGACAGTGTAAATTTGAATTAATATGTGTATAAAATGTATTATCTATTGTTTCGTGTATAATACAATTAATAATTATACATTTTGCATGGTTTCAAAATCCCAAAAAAAACATAAGTTGTTGATTGCCTCTGTTGAATATTTAAAACTCATTTTATAATTATTCTCATGTTAGGATATGTTTTACTAAGAGATGATTGCGCGTTCTTTAATAGTGAGACTTACATTTAATAATGAGTTTTTCTTAACATTTTTAATCATTTATGAGAAAAGAAAAGAAAAAAATATTTATTTGCGGAATATGATTATTTATTAATACAAACAATTTTTAGAATATAAATTAGTTTATCCCTATTTACCATAAACTACCACCATTTCCAAACCTAGCCAGACAGGAAAAGAAACGGCGAAACAAACTCCTGCGCACCCAACATTCTGCAATTAAACTAAAAGGGATACTCACGTTACCTTTTTATTTTATTTGTCAATATTTCGGTCTAGTTGCATAGACCGCGGTCACGACGGGACTGCGGCAAAATAAAATTAAAATATATCGTGAAAATCACATGAGTTATTCTGTTAGAAACAGATTTAACCCTAGCAGCTAATTCAGAGTTAAATTCAGGAAAGTGCCTGGACCAAAATTTCTTTATTGCAAAAACGTCGTTACGTATATTATAACTCAATATTAATAAAACAACTTATTACTTTCCAAGTCTCTATTAGGATATTGCTCTCATCATATTAAATTGACAGCACCTCAATACACAGCCATTTTTAAGTTCATTCTTTGTTCGGTAATTCTGGCGCTCGATCTACTACTAAATAAAAAATAAATTAAATTTTATTGATGAAACTAATTATGTAATGACATTAGGTCATGTTTAGAGTTTTTACTTGGTTTAGTAAATTAAAATGTATCTTTCCTGCAAAATTAGTGGGAATGCAAACTTTGCACACTTGCAAATTCTGTTATTTTATTCCTGAATTGATACAAAAATATTTTTTTTCGACAAAATATTCAACTACACATTAAAAAACATTTTTAGTCATCATTCTGAAAATTTCATTGATCATGTTTTTTAACATGAGAACATATAATTTCAATCGCTGGTACAGCTTAAATGTGGCATACATAGGTAATACAGGTGCAAAATAAAAAAAGTAGTTATAAAGAATATAGCATAAATACGTTTATATTTTTTTGGTTTTTAAAACAGGAATGGGTAATTTATAGAACTTCCTGTTGCTTTATTCAACTATTATTTAATTCGTTTTGACATCTTTATTACTTTTTTTGTGGTATTTTAGTCTGTGATTTGTGTTTTTTTTTTATAATTGCGTTATTAATTTTAATATTTATTTAATCATGATATTTCTTAACGAATTAGATGTTATATCCTTATTTAATTTATGGAAATTTAATCCGATACTTTAATTTTTTTACTTTGTACAAGGACAAAAAGTGAAGACTAAGTTTACTAGTAGCTAAATTTAAATGAGACTCTAATACATATTAATAAATTTATTAATAATGGTGATTAGATATGGTGATATGAGTGCGTGTTTTTTTCGACTTAATTTTGTCCAAAATACAAAGATATGAGTTTCAAAAACATTTGTCTTGTTGAATTTAACCATAAAGGCCACTTTATTTTATTCTAATAATATAAAAGAAATATAAAAGAAAGTCGTGTCAGTTACACTATAACACGAGAATGGCCGAATCGGTTTGGTTTAAAATTGATCGGGATTAATAATTAAAATTTTTATACCGTTCGACTACGAGTGGTTAATTTTCCCATACGAACTAATTGGGTGCAACGTAGTTTGCTAAAACAGCTTATAAGTAAGTATATTCACGCCCATATCTTCGAAGGGGTGGGCAGAGACACAACCAGGGCACCCACGACTAGTCGAAGACACTAAGTCCTATAATGTGATAGGTGCCGAGCCTATCGCCAACCGGGCACATATCCAATCCCAAGCAACATTTTTTTTTATTAGATGATTGGAAGCACCACATTTTCTTTTTGTTGCTCGACCCGGGATTGGATGATGAAACTCATGAAGTCCCGTCCCCGTGTTGATCCGGGCTCCTTTGCAGAATCGACCATCTGCCTTCCTGCCAGGCAGCTCGTAAAAGGCGAGCAAAGGCTTACCGTCACTAACACCGTGACATCTGACTAGGTGGTAGAGTTTCGCAGCGACTTGTCCGGATTGGTACCACCGCCTTACCTATTCCAGCCGCCATAACGTCATGACGTGTTCCGGTTTGGAGGGTAAGGTAGCCGGTAAACTTACTTTTGCTCGAGGCCTAACATCCCGGCCTCAGGTTGGCAACGCACCATTACCACCTTTGGTGTCTCTAGGTGGCGTGAATTTCTTTCCATCAGGAAATCTGTCTGCTTGTTAGCATTCCAATATCATAAAAAAAAAGTTAAATACTTGGACCTCTAGACCACGGGAAAGACTAAAAACATCTAGTATTTGCTACATATAGGTGAATTGGTGAGTTGCTGTCTTGTAATTTGTGTGTTACGCCAACTATTGTGCAAGTCTACCAACCCTTCAGACAGGACCATGACGCTGTTATTGTGGCGGTAGGAATAGGCAAGGCGGTGGATCTCTACCCAGGTGAGTAGCGTCACGCCACTCTTTCACCAGCTTTTTTTACTAGCAGCCTATTACAAGGGCTGATGGTCTATTCTATACAGAAGGCTTGTTCTGGCAACACGGGGAAAATTATGGTACTGTGTCGCACCTTCAGTAACGGCAGTAGCCTTCAGTAACCTTAAGCACAAGTTAAAATTTTTGCGTACTGGGATTTTGAATGTTAAAACCATAAAATGATATTCTCTACTGGTTAGCTCAGGCAGAAAGATAAAAAAAATAAGAATGACTCGTGAATAAGGTATATTTGTTTATACACATGAATAATATCGGAAAAAATTACTGTATCTGAATACATGATTTCCCAAAAAAGTAGTTTTTTGGACAGTGCCCTTATATTACTGATTGGTGTGGTTTCATCATAGTAATACCTACTTGGTTTGGTTACTCGTGTATGTTATAGTGCTATGTCAGTTTTATTTTTAATTGAAAAATGTATCGCCATTTCCTTTGGTCATCTCATCACGCTTGAAATTATAGACGGATTTTCACACTTCTGTTATGTTAGTAATTGTCAGGATAGTCTTATAAAGATAAAAACCTGTAAAAATATCCATACAAACTGTTGGTAGCTATCAATTTTTCATTAATCAAATTCATTTTCATCGTTCGACAGGTCATCCATTAAAAAAAATATCCCTGGACAAATCACACAAATTGAATCTAACCCCAAAGTAAGCAAATTATATGCTTGTGTCATGGGTGTTAGTTAACGATACTAATACATGTAAATACTTAAATAGATACCAGAATAAATTGAATAATCACCCAGACCCGGAAACGCGGACATCTAAATTTTCATCAAATGCCTGTCCCCGTCAGGAATCGAACCCGAGCCTCGCGGTTGGTCGATGTAGTTAGGCGTGTACGCTAGCCACTCGACCAATAAGGGGGTAAAACGATAATGTTAAATAAAAACGTTATACAAAATCAGACAGACTAGACGAGCTTCTTATTTAATAACGTTCCAACTTAAAAATAAGGACATAAGTTACAATTACTTTCAAGCGAAACTGCAAACCTCGTATATTTGAAGTCGGTAGTCGGTAGTAACATAAACCAGTAGTAGTGCTTACCTCATCAAGCCGGCTCACTGCCAACGATCGCCAATTGTTATTCACTAGCACACGGCACTAACACCGCACGCATATTCGAATACTCAATGTGGGGAATTTTCGTATAAAACTGTGTTTTCTTTACAATTCAAATAGATTGACTAATGTTCTAATCTAATTTTTATGAAGACTAGCAGTCGCCCACGTCTCCAATCGTGAGAGAATTTCCATCCATCATTTGACCTCATTTGGGATAAAATTCCAGAAATACCTATACATACTAACAATAGACCATTTTAAGACCATTAGATTTAACTTATCCGAGATACTCGTATTTATATTTTATATCATATATATTTTTACATGTAAATAAAATGAATTCCTATATCCTTCGGTCACCGCATCACGCCTGAACGACTGGACCAATACTGTTATTTTTTGTTGTGTTAGTTATTGTCAGAAGAAAGAAGAATATGAACCTTACATGAAAAAATCATAATTAGGATAACGTCTATTGGCTCAAGTAGTCTTCTTATATTTTTCATTACAAGCCATACTAGCATTATATGCTAGTCTGTGTTTATAATCACTATCGATTTCTTTTTTTAGAACCATTAACATATATACTGTTGATACCTATAGCATGATAATGTACCAGTTTATAATTTTTTTTAATATTTACTTGAAAAATATAAATTAGTACTATATTGCTGTATTTTTTGACTCTTTATTGTAATCTTTATTGTAAATTCAAGCCAAATATTTAAAAATTTGCGAATTAGTCACAGGGTTTTAAACTAGCGAGTTGTTTTCGTACAGTTTCTTAAATGAAAGTTATTTTCATAGTAAACTAGCTGAGACTTTGTCCGGTCCCAAATATTTTTTTGATTTGAATCTTCTGATTATAATGAACTTAAATAAAAATAATTAGCCAAATTGATCCATACGTTCAGGTGTGTTTCAATATTCAAGAAAAATATGTGTTCAATAGGTACTTTTATAGTGAATAGGTATCTTCTTACCCTTATTCATTCAAACAAGTAAAACCTTATTAATATCATTTATTTTTCTGTTATCGTCACTTTATGTTATGAAACATCAGTAAATTATCAATTTAATCTTTGAATGATCGCTGCCATTAACATGATTTTTAATGTTTTACAGAAGCTGCTATCATCTGACATCATATAATAAAACTTGAAATTCTGGCTTTCATATACGAAACTCTATATCAATAACTGTATTAATGTAAATATTATAACATGGCCGATCCTACTTCTGCTTATCAGTTTGATCTACGAATATAAATCAGAAATCGAAGTTTTATACTGGAATATTGAAATTTAATCGAGATTTTGATTGAAGTCGTAAATTTATTTTTAATTACGTTAGACATTAGCATAATTTGGCGATTAAAAATATTTTCCTCGACGAATTATTCGTTGCATGAATAAAAATAAATATACAGGTTTTCGTGTGAAAGACGAAAGTTCTACAACTATTCCGACTACAAAAAGTCAAGGCGACGAACGAATAACGTTACCAGGAACAGAGTAACACGGGTTCAACAATAGTACAAATGTTATCACAACCTTCAATCGCAGTTCTTTTATGGCTGAGACCTTTCATATTTAGAAAGATTATAATTTTATCCTTCATAAAGTTAAGTTGGATTAAGTTTATACTTAGTTGCGTCATTAGTCATTTTATCTTTTTGTCAGATTTACTACCATTTTTTTTACTACCATTTATTATTATTTTTTTACTACCACATTTTTGTTCCGGGTAATTTGATTTCAAACAAGATTTATGAAGATATATGTATATAATACCAGACCACTAGACTACAAAGGCAATCACTGTGTTAGTTACCGTACTCCTCCGAATAGGCTTGACCGATTCTCATGAAATTTTGTGAGCATATTAAGTAGGTCTGAGAATCGGCCAACATGTATTTTTCATACCCCTAAGTGTGATTAATGTTAATTATTAATGGAGTGACTCACCCCTTTTTTTTAAAGTAGAACAATGTCTGCCGTGTCAGCTAGTTTTCTTATAAAAGCAAACACGCAGGCACAGGTTGGCTATAGTTTTTACCAAGTACGAGTAGTACCTTCGGCTAATCGTGTGTGCCTTGGTTGTGCTTCTGTCTCCCTCTTTGGGGATAAGGATGTGAATATACTTTCTTTCTTATTTTTATATAATATTATGAAAAGTTTTGCTTACCTTTAAGCGTAGCCGTAGTTTACAGAGTGATCCTATATACGTTTCTGTTTGCATAGGCACAAAATTTTGTGGACTAGAAACCTTTAAGAGAAAATAATGTACCCACTAACAGGTTTTCCGACCTGAAAATACGGCAAAAAATCAGTAATCCTAGTATTGTGAATATTCAATCAGCTTTTGGTCTCCCAAGAATTTAATTCTAATAGGTGTAAATGATACATTTATTTTTAAAACATTTTATTGTAAATTCATGTCTTAATTTTATTAATCATAAACAACTATAACGACTGTTTCTAAATTTGAATAAATATAATATTTTTTTAAACTACCTGAAGGACTATGAAATATATATGGAAAGTATGATAAAAATATCACATGGTGTGAAAGTAACTGATCATCTCTTATTATGAATATTCCTACATTTGGTCCCGACTCTGCTTTCCTAGTTTTCTCTACTTCGCGTGGACGTATAACGAAACGAGATAATATTTTTTGACCGCCTCGTTAGTCGAGTGGCTAGCGTACACGCCTAACTACATCGACCAACCGCAAGGCTCGGGTTCGATTCTCGACGGGGGCTGGCACTCGTGTGATGAACATTTAGATGTCTGCATTTCCGGGTCTGGGTGTTTATTATATTTATTCTGGTATATATTTAAGTATTTATATGATTCGTTGACTAACACACATGACACAAGCATATAATTTGCTTACTTTGGGGTTTGATTCAATTTGTGTGATTTGTCCAGGGATATTTATTTATTTATTATTTATTTATTTGTATTAGGAAATTCCAAAACAGTTTTGTCTATAGATTTAACCAATTATAGAAAATAATAACATTATGCTGATTTCATTTTTGGTTTTATTCCTAAAATGTTATGGAGATTTTTTACTTATGTATTTATTTATTATATTTATTTGTTTATTTCCTAAAGTGTTCAAATTTTACGAGTTGTTTTCCAAAAAATGTATACCCTATCAAAACGAAACTTAAAAAATTGTTAACTGTTATTAATTTCTTTTGAGACCACGTATGACGACACTATTCAGCCTCATATTAAATTTTACAACAATGTTATAATAATTATTAACTTTAATAATGGTATGATTGTTGTCGACAAGTAGAATTATTTAATTATGGTGAGAAAATTACCCATCAATTAGTTTAAATTAAACACATAATAAAATTACCGCTTTGTTTTCACCATTTAGCGGATTTTACTCACCCTACATTTCACTTTTCTTCATGGGTTTAAAAATTTAACTTAATGAAATTTTTTTGAGTGAATCGGATGTTGAGCTAGATACACCGGGATTGGTAAATTCTAAGTTTTAACGTTTTCTTGATTGATTTTCACATAGTTTATCAATGGTGGTAATTTTGCTGTGCATACACTAAACTAATTTTAAATTATCGCTATCTACTTTTAACGAAAGTAAAAGAAAGAGACAAAATACTTTTAATGCTGTCAAATTAGATCGTACCTACATGATATATCTACAGACGTTTAACCTATCACTCGGAAAACATTGATTAAAAACATCATGATTTGACATGTTCGAACTAATGTCACATGAATAAAACCTTCTATCTCTTTTATTTTTGTTTCGTTTGAATAAGATAGCATGTATCTAAAATAAGTTTAGTTTGTGAACAGCAGAATTACTACTACTGTGTGTAGTTCTAATTTAGGAATCCGTAAACTACTACTACATAAAAGAAAAGAAATACACATAACGAAAATTTTGCAATCTAGTCAAAGTGAAACTCAAAGCTGTCTTCTTATTAGCTTTGGTTTGAAGAAGTCTCGAGTTGTCTTTCGATCTCCATTTCCACTGCAACATATGAATGAGAACGTGCTATTGAGTTCGGCTCAGACAGATGTATTCGTTCCCATGCGAGATAGAAAACATAAGTGGCAAGATTGTCACATGGCATACACTTGAATAGCTATGTCTTGATACGGATAATTTAAAAAATACATTTTTGATGACAAGTAACATAAGTACAAATAAATACATCAAACCGTATCGACATTTTTAAATTACAATCGTGACTTTCGCCCGTAGACGTTGAAAGCTTACGGCGTCTTATTTAAAATGGCGCGAGACTCGTAAATCATTAACCTTTCAGTTTGGTTGTTCGATTATTTTTTGAGAAATATATTGTAACTGAATACAAACCTAATTGTGCGAAAGTCAATGGTAATAAAGAACGTGTTTATGCAAAAACTGCACAAGAGTGATACAAAAAATCTGTAGCATTTAATAATAACCAAAAGAAAGATGTGAGGGAATTTCCGAGACACTAATTATAACTCCGAAACGGCAAGTAATTAATCGCATTTGTTCTGCCGCCATAATTTCCATCGGAATTAGGTAAAACAGGTTACGAGTTAATAAGAAGTAGATGTTAGTCCAGTTCAAAAATCAGATTCAGCGAAGTGCAAAAGCTGACGCGAAAACAATCGCTTGTTAATATTGCGTCAACAAAACATCGGTCGGATCAAAATGATAACATTGAAGGATTTATGCCTTGCATTACGAATGTATAGGGAAAATTCGTCAAAAACGTTATTCTTTTTACAAAAATTCTTAAGTTTTGTATTTATATGGTAATATCTATGAATACTTTTAATGTTGTGTTTGGTCTGTGTATCCACGTCATAAATTAGACCTTAGTAACTAAATACTAAGGTCTATTTTAATTCAACATTTCTTAATTAACAGTATTATATTCCACAATATTTGCCTAGTAAATATATATATATATATAGCTCCGGTGTAAATTATAGCACATATCTACACTTTTGTAAATAAATATTTATACATTTAACCATTAAAATGAAAAGCTTAAGATAAAATAACTATCATCATTCCAGGTGATACTCATTCATTTCTAAACGTTGTTATACTTATGAGTAAATTAGATTAAGGCGCGGGTTCTGTCCAAAGTATGTTTTATTCCTTTTAAAAGAATTATGCCATTAATTTATACTCTTCAACTTTTTAGTCAAGAGCCAATTACCACACTTGATATATATACTTCAGTAGACATACCTGAGTGTCTTTTAGGCTAGTAGTTATTTACATAATTTGACTTAGTAAATGACCATTTTTTGTTCATGTAGCTGACTTTAGGGATATCAAATTTCAGATGAATAATTTGTATTAATAAATTAGACACAAATATTAAAAGAGTGACATTTTAGGAAGACGATACTAATCGTTTGAAATCTTAAATAAAAGGAAATCTTAAAAGTCGCCGGTCCATATCGACTAGCAATCTTTATTTCTTGTTATATGTAATCTTTTTGGTTTCAAGTAATCGATGGAATTAAAAATCAATATTAAATCGTGTATCGGAACCATGTCTTCATCAATAACTGAAAATTTATGTTCAGCACGACCAGTACAAGACGAAATTGCGGCCGCCGGCTCCCCTTTGTAATCAGTGCAGAATTATAAAGCCATTGCAACACCGCAGGGTCTGTTCCTTGAGTTATTAAGAAAGTTATATCTCAATGAAGGTATTTGAGGAACTTGGATCAATTATATATGCAAGTTCTCCTGATCTCCTGAAATTAGATCGTTACAATGTTTAATATCTGATCTTCTCATTAGTAGAGGGGTTGGAATATATGCCTCATTCACTGACTTTCAACGAGGTTCGATTTCACTTTTCAACAGGGCAGGCATTTTGTGTGTTGAACTTATCTGAGTAGATATTTGTTCTGCGTCTAGCGGTTTCAATTTTTTGAATTGACCGCCTCGTTGGTTGAGTGGCTAGCGTACACGCCTAACTACATCGACCAACCGCGAGGCTCGGGTTCGATTCCCGACGGGGGCAGGCATTTGTGTGATGATCATTTAGATGTTTGCATTTCCGGGGCTGGGTGTTTATTCTGTTACCTATATATTTCAGTATACGAGTATCTATATAATATTAGAATCGTTGACTAACACCCATACTATAAGCATATAATTTGCTTACTTTGGGGATTACATTCAATTCGTGTAACTTATCTTAAAAAAAATTGACTGGGC
>NJDC01001493.1:249983-285807 GCA_002245475.1 Calephelis virginiensis
TAGCTTTTAACCATAAATTTTATACTGGCACTCCATTATTACGGATGTATATAATAATCGATTCTTTCTTTATGATAAGCTTGATTATGTGGTTATTTGTTTTGTAAAGTTACATTAATTATTTCCAAATAAATTAACCTTTTCAAATGTATTTATGTTTACATATCCAGATCTTTATTTAGTTAAAGTTTAGGATATGATATAAATCGTACCACCACTTTATCTATTCATGCTACCTTAACTTTAGTGCTTGCCATAGTTGCATTCCGATTTGCAAAGTAGGGTAACAGGTAAACTTTCTTACAAAAAAGAGCCTTAATATATCCGCTGCAGCTTGGAAAATGACTGTAACTATCATCTTGAATTTTTATTATATTAAAAACCTAACGTAGATAGATACTTTCCCATATATTAAATACACCAATTACTATTACGGGCAACAAATATATACCTAGGGACAAAACAAAAAGCAACTGCAAATTATATCACATACCAATGTATGTAATATAAGTCTTTCCTGTTTCTGCTCTATTTCATACATACATATCTTCACGCCTAGTCCCTTACGGATACTCTCTATCGAGTGCCACACCTCACGATCCTGACAAACCTGTCTGTCTATTTCGTATTATTTTAATGCAAACATCATAATCAAATTAATATGTATCTTACACCCGTGTAAGTTTAAGTTTACATACATAAAGTAAAAAAAAAATCGGGGAGCCTAGGTTGACATTCTACCATCAAATTGATCGGGTTTTATCCGAGGGTAGTACCCGAAAACCGAAACGAGTATCTAACGAATGTCAAGGAGGCTAGGCAGATCTGCGTAATTGTGGCATTTGGCACTCGATACTCGCTGCCTACCCTGTAAAAGACTTGGCGTGAAAACATGCGACGAATTGAGCACACTCCCCCTTTTTACTGTTGATTAAAAAATCTAGCACCAAGATGAGCTCTAAGAATTAAATGTTATATAAATAATATAAATGTTAAATGTTAAAGATGATTTGAGATAAAAATTGTGTCTAAAATTTAATTGAGTTTTTCTTGAGAGGATGATTTGATAATTAACATGAAATTAATTAATTAGTACTTTATAAATTTATCTACTTTATTTGTGGTGGATTTGTAGATGGCTTAAAATTAAATAAATTAGGTAGGTAGTCGCTTAGATGTTTAGTAGATTAACATAATATTTACATAAACGTCAAATTTGGATATACTGATATTCTTAAAAATAATATTGATTTAGTAAATATGTGAGCAAAGAAACACAAAAATTGTAGGATCCATTTGCCTCTTTTTTTAATTAGGCCGAAGCTTCTAACGGAGAATACCTAGGATTAAGTAAATTGTTGATAACAATAAAGTCATATTACTTTTGTTATTGAAAATATCAAATGTTGGTGACTAAAAACAAAAAAGCATTCATCGATTTTGTTTTTGGGTGGTTGTGCCTTTGCCTACCAAGGCGAGCAATGGCCGTAAAGATACTTTTAATTTTTTTTAAAAAGACCGTGTGAATACTCAACATTACTGCATACATTTAAGTAGCTAGATACTGAAAACGAAATTGTTCTAGCCCGGATTATGTATAACATAATATATTATTGCGTTAGAACGATGGATCTAATTCACGTCTATCGCCATCTATTGAGGAATAGGGGAATTAAATAACGTAATTGAACCTGGACATATTTTATTGCTTTTTAACAATTAAAAAATATTTGATTTTATTTATTCTTTACATAGATTAGTTAAAAGTCTATTAACCTATCAAATAAGACAAATTTTAGTACAGTAATACCTACATATAACTACAAACTTGTTAGGTTAGTACCTACTTATTGTTAGACTATAAAGCAAAAAGATTTCTTAATTATATGAAATATACGACACCTAATACCCTAGATTTTAATGGTGTGTTGTCAGACTGTAATTGAGTTGTTAAGCCTCTCGTGTATCTAAGTAGGTTTAACGGCTATATTACGCTCCAAATCATCGTATCGTCAAAAGCGCAGTCAATTACGGCAATCATTGACATAAATTTAGTACAATATACAACAAAAACAGAACTAAAAAAGTACAAAAATAAAATAATAGAATAAATAAAATCAAAATAAATATCGGTATTTATCGGTATTAATCTCATTTATGAGATTAATAACAATAAATCAGTCTTGACAGCAGTCAGATTTGAATTACGGCCAAATAACCTATCTAAGATAAGAGACTGCGCTATTTTAGATCAGTTGCAACAAAACTTATGAAGACCTATCTTTAACTGTAGATTGGTTGTTGACATAGATCGTAAGTAAGTCTTTGATTTTGTTTGGTGGTTTGAGTAACCTGTAAATAGGTACCTTTTGTTACCAAAATTACTTACAAGACTAATTTACAACTGCTATTAAAAAAGATGAAATATCTACTATTTGGAACAACCGTCCACGTTTTTTTGTACGTAAAAATTACATGGACATAAATTGTAATTTAAATTCAAATATTTCTGTAGTTTTTTAACAAACGGCGGCACTAGTAAAAGTTGCTTGAATAAAATTCTGATTTTAAGTTATTTTATTTCGAATTAAATATCAATAAACAAGTTTTTTAATTGTGATCAGTCTTGTATAAGTAACTTTGCTAATTAGTATTGATTTTGAATACGAAACTAAAAAGAATATGTTAATTTATTTCATATAAAAGATATTAAAGATACCGCTCATTGATAGTATAAAAACATAGAATACGTGCGACTTACGAATGAACATTGCTGTATATGGGAAACCTAAATACATTTTAAACTTTAAACAAAACAATATTATGTATTCATACCGTGTGCTCATATTACTATGCATCCGAATTTCAAATTTAGAGATGCGTAGGCGCACAGGAATTAGGTGGTGTTTAAAAAGATTAAAATCAGTCTCACGAGTAGGTAGTCTGCGATTTATAGTGTTGTCTAATGTAAATTTCGCTTCCTATATCGAATTTACTTACTAATGAGACCAAAACCGTTAGCATACTTCAGAAAATCGGTAGGTTCTTAAATCAAAATAATGTTGCTTATTTGTTAGTTAATTATGCTTGGTGGTTTGAAGTCGTTTGATTTATATAAATTCTAGTGTGACATTTTAAAATTATCCTTTGAGTTTTGATTTATATCTTTGCAACCTTCAACGTGATATCTTACTTTGAGAAATATATGAAGATTTTGTTAGCGTTAGGCAAATATTGTCAATTAAAACAATCTCAAGTTGTCTTGGTCCCTTTAAAATGTTACCTTTTTTTAGAAGTAGGTACCTAATCTATACAGAGAAAAGATTACTAATATTATAAAGAGAAAAGATTTCATTTTTTGTTTGTTTGAAATGAATAGGCTCCGAAACTACTGGATCGATATCAAAAATTCTTTCACCTTTAGAATGCTACATTATCCCTGAGTGGTAAATGCTTTGTTTCATCAAAATCGGTGCAGTAGAAGCCAAGTTACGCAGTCAAAGCTGCGTGAAACTGCTAGTAAATATTAAAAGAGTTTACTGTTACCTAATAATTATATGCAAATATTAGTTACATCTAGCTATGCTGATACGTACATTATACATATTTTTATTTTCTAATAAAAATGACATTGCTCGGGACTGTATATTTGTCTGGTTTGCAGTAGGCTTGCATACATACCACATAGTGGGGTATTGTCTTCGGCTAGTCGTGAATACCTTGGTTGTACCTCCGCCAATCTTTTCGGGATGTGGGTGTGAAGATACTTTTAAGGATATAATATGTGTGTGTAAAATGCTTTTTTGTCAACTAAAAGTATTTTATCGACTCATTAGAAGAATCTATGGTCAGATTTCCCAACATGTTAATCTACCTGGGAGCTATTTAAATATAAACTTATATACTATCCAGCTGGCCGCCTGTTAACTGACAGCTTTAGATTAGGACCCCTTCCTCCCGACTCGGCCGCGCCCCCAAATTGAATGCTGCGTACCGCGCCGGTCTAAATTAGTAACGGTTACAAAATTGCTTTTTAATTTCCACTCCGTTATTAAGTAGATGTTTCAAAACACGCTTTTCTCCGGTCTAATTGTATTATTTTGGAACGAATTTTTAATTATAGGTCACTGTAACCATGAATTATACGAAACAATGTTTTTTTTATATTACAAATACTTTCTTACAGTAAAATAATTCAACATTGTTTGAAAATAATCGTAATAGTCGTTTTGCGATTGTACAAAAATCGACATGGTTCCTGGGGCGCGTCTGGCTATGCCCATCCCTAGTTTTACGTTTAGCCCAACCCTAATTTTAATGGCTGCTCGTCACATCCGAGTTACTAAATATGGAATGAGATTTTTAAAATCAATATTTCTTTCTGTTTTGTTAAATTTTACTAAATCCAAATAAGATTTTAATAAATTAATATTTAAATACTTTCGTATTTTTAATATAATGGATCGTGTTATTTTTTATAAGTAGGTACTTATTTAAGATAATAAACTTAAAACAGTTTATAGTTCAATTTATAAATATGCATATTTGAGCATACACGTACAAGCTTAAGTTTACGTCGTATCCTTACATCGTACGCTCGGAGATTTTAAGATCTTATAAAGCATTGGAACATCGTGTTAAGTACAAAATACTTGATTATGATAATTACTAGATGATGTAAATAATAATAAGCGCGCCTACATGTATCATCACCGTATCAATTTTATGGTAAATCATATAGTACAGTGTAACAACTTAATCTATTAGAAAAAAATACCTAGATCTAAGAATAGGAAAAGTTTTAATTTTTTTAACGATTTAAAGTGAAAAAATGTCATTGATATTAGGAAATAAGCATCGCCTACAGTCTATCCATTAATAAAAATGAACTTAAAGACTTTAATACGTGGTTAAACTATGGAGTTCTTTATTTTTATTAATAAGAAAGTATGCTTACATACATACATATCTTCACGCCAAGTCCCTTACGGGGTAGGCAGAGAGTATCGTGTGCCAGACCTCACGATCCTGACAAACCTGTCTTGCTTCCTTCACATTCATAACCCTTTTCATACAAACACGCCGGTTTCGAAGACTCTTGACACCACCCTCGGATAATATCCGATTGATTTGATCGTGAAATGTCAGCCTTGGTCTCCCCGGGTACCTACATCCATCCACATTCGCGAAGGTATGCTTCTTGTAAATAAACATAATTTAAAATATTCCACGGTTTTATTCAACAAGTTATAAGTTGATAGTCTACAGTGCAGTGTAATGAAAATTAAAATGTTCATAAAAACTTTAGATTGCTTTAGTCTTTGTTTATAAATAAGACGATATAGGCATAAAAGATGGAAATGGCATGTTCAATGTCCAATCTGGCATTTTACTAGATAATCAGATTCTGCAAATTAAACCAAAATCAAATATATACGACAAGGTAAATTCACGTGAACAATACGAGTACTTGACTATAAATAAAAAAATACAAATGGAACCAAGTCAAACCTGTCAAAGTTTTGAACGGTATAACGTTTCTTTGACCACTTAGCTCACTATTCGATATAGAGACTAAGCATGAATAATTAATAATTATTACTAGACACACACAAATGAAGTCCAATCCCAAATTAAACAAATTATGTAATTGTATAAATAAGTATTAGTCAGCGAAACATTTAAATAAAAATGAGTATAATTTTAACAAACATTCTTAAAATAATCAACATTAACAATCCATACATCCTTTTTTTTGTATACTTTAAAATGAAAAATTTAAAACATATGCTAATCTCACTGTAACAAAATCATTTTAATCAAATACAAATCGGTATTCACATAAGAAAAGTGTTAATCGATTATTTTTTATAGGCTTCTAGTAATGGCCAATGATCATGCAATGTGGAGTTGTTAGAGTTTTTAGAACACAGCTTCAATAAGTGTCAATGGGAATTGTAGCACTGGAGGCGTAACTAATTGCTGTAATTAAAGTGCTATAAATCAGTCATTTATGGGTTGGCTATGCTCACTCAATACATAACTATTCCTTAGTTATTCAATTATCACCTGCTCTAGGTTGATTTTTCCGAACTTTTTGTCAATCATTGTATTGGAAATGCCATTTTATCATCATATTGTGTTATTTAGTTTTCTGTTTCTTAAATATTTAATCAATCATTTTATTAGAAATGCCATTTTAAATCGTTGTATCTATCACGTCATTTGGTTTTCTATTTTTGAAATTATTTAGTTTTTGAATTCCAGATATTGAGTGTTTAAATCAAATAAACGTTAGATAATTCATCTTTTACAATTTTCAATCATTTTCATTTTATCTTTATGAAAAAGTGCTTATTGATTTACTAATATGAATAAAATGCACTTACGCCGTTTTATTTTTTGATATTTTTTTCGTTATATGTATACATCATTTCATTGCTCTATTGCTCTATTGATTAAAACATCATGATCGGAATTTAAAATTACATACAAAAGGAGACCTAATAAATAAATAAATAAATAAGGGGAAAGAAAAGCAAAATTAGTTAAATAATATTTACGAATACATATTAGTTCAACAGTTCAAGTGTATTTTTAGGTACTTTTATTTACCTAAAGATAAATATCACAAATCAATATTTATGACTAACCAAACTAACGAACTTTATAACGCTTTGCTTTGGCAGTTTGTAAGGATTAACGCATTGTTTTTCCCCATTTACTCAGTAATTTTTCTGGTTTTATTTTCGTGAAAACTTGATAATTACCAAAAGAATCAGCAAAAATAGTAAACCTGTTCAGACGTGATGCGACGACCATGCGAAATCTGGGTTCATATATAATATGTTTACCTATTGAACATTAGAATACAAAAAATCATGAAAGGGTTATTCTAAACTTCAATAATCATAAGACGAAACCAAATGAATATGAAAAAAAAGTTAAAGAATTGAGAATCAATTGATTCTTAAAATTATTTTTTAAGAGTTAAAACTCAACTTATATCTCAATTGATTTGAAGATTGTAGGCTATTCTCAAATATAACTTTCATTTGACGAAACTGAATGAATGTTAGGCATTTGTGAATAAAAATTAGGATTGAAATTATTATTAAGATTTTTTAAAGAATAAAGACTCAATTGATATCTCAATTGATTTGAATATTACATATTATGATAAAAGATGTTTCTTTGATGTAAGAGAAATAAACCGAGCATTATAATTGAACACGCCTCAAAATTCACATAAACTTATCTTCATTTCAATTTAAACACGCAGTAAGACTTAAGCAAGTCTTAAATTAACCGCTTTAATGTACCAATCGTATATTAATATCTGTATTAAGAGCTCCTAAATTAATTATCCCCGTTCAGATTGGATGTTGGAGCCTGAGCTGGTGGGTGTTGATATGGGATGTCCCTTAAGTACGTCTGTTTAAGTATATCTTTCCCTATTACAACATTACCACTAATGAGTAAGTTTGGTACGTTTGGATGTTGTTTTTATCCTAGAAGTGAATATCTTCCTTTGCCCGATCCTTAAAGATATATTATGAAAATAATTGCTCTACATTGTTTTGAAGCAAACGCTTCTTTGCTTTTGAAAGCAATGAAACTTGTTGAGCTATTTTAAACAACTACAGTAACAATTTTGTTACTTCTTTACAAAGACTAAAAAAACTTGCAAAGTATTATTTTTTTGTAGCTACATATAATTTAGTTTTTTTGCTATCTACTATTAAATTAAAGCAATTTAACATCTTATTTCCTCAACTTTTTGCCTTTACTTGTTGATGAGTTGTACGGTCGATTATTTATTTAATATTATATGAAATTTAAAATACATACAAATTGCTACAATCATATTGTTTTTATATGTTTATTCAGTAAATATTTAATTCTGATTTATTAAGCTAATTGATTTATTAAATAAATTTATAAAAAAATAAATTAACGTGCTTGTCGCAATGATAAAAGATCATTAAAAAAAAAATCCTGTATTTTGATTCCAGTCAAATTGTGTTTTGAATGACACTTGTCATCTTATCTTATAATTTTACAAAAACAATCTCTTAATTATATTTAAAAAAATAAGTAGTATTAAATGAGTGGTCTTAGTGGGACACCCTTTGTGAAGTATAAGTCATCGTAGCTGCACTCGTGGGTAACCCTTCCACGCAAGCTGATGCATGAGTTACGAGTGTGTCGGACGAGCCTCATCGACCCCGCCGCGGCGTGTCGGATCGATAGACGCTTTTTGTTATATTCAACCCGTAATTGCTGAAAAGTTTTCACGCCGTAGCTCCGGTCACGCGTATTTTATTACTATGAAATTGAATTATTTATGACGCCATGCCCGACACAGAGACCATTGTACAGGGGACAGGGCTGATGCGGAATTTTAATTCTGAAATTATGTATTTCAGTGCTACGTATGGAATTACGCGCGATTAGTATCATGGTGTTCGTCACAAAATGACATATCAGCTCGAGAGGCTTAATTGCGACGGTCCTAAAGCCTTGTCCGAGATTTATGTATATCCAATCCCGGCCACCTAATCCCGCTCTTGCCTGGGTCAATCCGACCCCGGAAAGGTTTTCCCGGTTATTTTCCGTAGAACTTTTAATCCAGCCGAATACCGACATACATCATAGAGGATTAAGAGGTTTAAATTGGAAGTTACCGACGTCCGAAATAAATTTAAATCGGCTGGCAGTCGGTATTGTGATATCGGCTCTGATGCTAAATGGAAGCCAATTTTGTTCAGTAAGTAAATCTTTGGTGGTTTATATTTGAATTAGAGAATAATTGTATAGTACTTTCTATTTATTTGAAAAATATTTGATATAAAATTTTCTGACCAAAGAAAAAACAATATCGACTGCATCATCGAAGATATTAATGCATTTTGTAAATGTAATAATTTAAAAGCAGTAAAACTGCAAAAAACCCGACTTCAAATTTGGAACATATGTGGTTTTCTCATGAATGGTAATATAGACCTGGACCAAATTATAATGGGATCACCATGAAAGTATAGGCTTTCAAATAAAAAAACAATTTTGAAAATCCGTCTACAAACAACGGAATAATCGCGAAACATACATACAAAAAAACATACGGGTCGAATTGAGAACCTCCTCCTTTTTTCGTCGGTTGAAAACAAATAATTATTTTCCTCCTGATGTTGCTGGCGATTTAGAAAAGTTATTTAATAGTGATTGGCGGTCAAAAATTTGAAAACGTCACGTTGTTAATTAATACAAGTTATATTAAAAAAGCTAATGTTAAGGTAAGGAAGTTAAAAAGCTAGATAAACTTACAATCCTAAAAATCACAAGTATTTGATAAATGCGACGGTCAGAAAAACGCGATCTAGCAGTGAACAGGAAAGGATGTATTGAATTGAAAGTTATTATGAAACTATAAGGTTCTATAAGTAGGCCTATAAAAGTATAAAATTATTTCCTAATGTCAACTCACAAGTCATAAATTTACGAACAAGTTGCACGTTTAACACATAATCCCTTTTGTCTCTCATGGTAGGGTACAAAAGAATCGAAACTCCACTAATAAAGAGGACATAAATCATTTAAAACCTCCAACTCAGCCGCGGTCCTTTCACCCTTATAAGTGGACACCTTTTGGTAACAGCTGACCTATAATGTGTGTTTTTGTTTCATTTGTCTTTTACCTTTTCCTAATACAATAGATTTTTTTTACATTTTTTCTTTTCGCCTTTTTATGGAATTCATCAACGTTGTTATTTCCGTGGGTATACGTAATAAATAAATTTATATATAAATAATATGTGTGGACAAATGAGCTTGATATCGAATACAGGTATGTTAAACTAATCAATACGGAAAAAGCTGTAATGCTAGAAAACGTTTATAATTTTACTTAGAAATGTACTTTTAAACGCTTAATCACTTAAACGGTGCATAATATCTAATATGTTTTAAAAAATCAATGAACTACTTATATGTTATACAGAGTCAAGATAGGTTATTAACACTACACTGTACACGTTACTAATAAACTGTAGAGCGCGGTAGAGCGCACCCCCGTCAAAACAGAATGGGGCGCGTAAATCATTGATCAGCTGGCTCATTTGTTCGCGCCAAAATTATTTACAACGCACCGTTGTTACATTGCTTCTCAAAATACGGCTGCTAATCCTGAGCTTAGATAAATCTGGTAACTAAATTAATAATGCTTTTTATATTTATATATTAATAAGTTATGTGTTTAGATATGGATAGTATTTTAATGGTGTTGATTTATATTCAAATGATATTTTTGTCAAATACAATTTTTAGTAATGAATGATTTTGACATTGATTATAGTTTTTAGTTTATACATAACCCTTTCCCAATAGAATCATAGTAGGATAGTAAATGATCGAACCCATCAAATTAAATCATGCATCTGAATGTTAAAGACGTTCCCACGTCCTTTAAACATAAAAATTAAAATTTTGAGTTACTTTTTTTGTACCTTTCGTGTTAAGAGTTTCACTATTATCATCGTAGGATTATTTCAGGTTTCTGATTTATGAAATGGAAAATAAGGTAATGCTACCCAAGTAGCGTAATTTTTTTTTTGGATCTACCAGCTAGTTTACTGACAATTTTACTTGCTGCAACAATTTCTACTTTTGAAATTCAAATGGATTTTAGATATAGCATACATTTCAGAAAACAAATCATATCCGCTTTAATATCTGAATGTGTATAGCACGGTATAAATCCAGATAAAATGTACATCTCTTAACTATTCCTTTCTAAATGTTCAAATTCAAAGTAGATACTTTGTTTTTTTATTCTCAAAACACCTGAAAGAATTTGAATAAAGTTTAATAATATTATACGGTGACAAAAATACTTAAACAATTCGCCGATTAGGTACACAGTAAAATTAAGTATCCCATCGGTAATTGATGAAAGTTTATGCATTTGTTTTTACTGTAAGTTAATTGCAAACATTCCAAGTACGGGTCCCTTGGACCGGGACCGAAACATTTGCGGTTGACCTTAAGAATTAAATGTATGTAATTGTTTGGAAATTAACTCGAGCACGGTTGAAACATTTATCTAAATAAATGTAAAATATGGAATTCTTATTTAGCGTAATTAAATAACAATTAAAACGAACAATGTAATATGTCTATTTACTAGAAGTAAAACGCCAATTTCCTCTTTGATGACGACTGAAATTAAATTTATAGATCAAATTCAAATTTGTATATATCACAAAAGTTTTTCAGCTACTATGTGTTTCCATAGTAATAAAGTAGTTGATAAGTTAGTTCATTATTACAAAATGGGAAACGCAAGAAACTCTAACTAAGTTATTTGATTAATCAAATTGGGTTGTGGTATTTTAGATTCCACAATAATCTCGTCAAAAACAGGATAATTTAGAAGAAAACATATCAATATTTTAATAACATTTTTCTTCTATGTAAATTAAAGAGTATAGGGAAAAACAAAAAAGGAGTATCATAGAAACATACTAAAAACATACAAACATAAATACTACATGTACCATAAAGACACCAAATCAGCAAAATCTTCTAGACATTCGTATTTATTGAAGCTAAAGATATTCTGGTGGTTTTGGACTATTAGTTTCAAAGTTTGTTTGTTTTAATTATAACAAATATTATGAATATATTTCACGCCCGCATCCCAGAAAAGGTAGGCAGTGGCATATCCAGAGCACACATAATTAGCCGCAGGTACTAATTACACCTAAAACCTAACCCTGTCACAATGTGTTAGGTGGCAAACCTATTGCTAAGCGAGCACTTATCTTGTCCTTAAACATATTGTTTTTTTTGAAAGTTGGAAAACACGCTTTTGAGTTGGACGACCCAGGAGTCTTGCAACATGTTTTAGTTCGGGTTAAAAAGATCATTGCTCATAAGACCATTGGTGATAGAGTGTTGAGCATCGCCCGGGTCTACTGGTGCTGTAGTGTGGTTTCAGTCAGAAGGAGAAGGGCAAACGCTAGATTTGCGTAAAAAGCCTAGCGTCCTTTTCACTAGACAGCCACGCAACTGTAACATCAATGGTGTCTATAGGCGGTATTAAAAGCCGTGACGCAGTGTTTTCATACACATCTCATATAGTCAACGCCAACACGAGACCACTTAACTTGAATTTAAAGTATCTTCACGCCCATATCCCCTACGAATAGCCAGAGACATAACCAGGGGACACCCACGACTAGCCGAAGACACTGAGTTCCACAACGTGGTAGCTAAAAGCACATATCCAATCCTGAGCAACATTTGTTTTATTAAAAAATTGGAATAAACACACTTTCTTTTTATTGTCCGACCCGGTTAAATCGAACCCGGCACCTCGTGAAGTCAAATCTAACATCTGGACCGCTAGACCACAAACGATTGAATTTAATAATTTGAATAGACTACGAATTTTGGATAGCATAAGCGATTACAATCACAGTACAAGGCCGGCGTCCATTGTCGTCGCAGGTCGCCTCAACATACTCGGTTTAACCTCGGGCCGATAAAGGTGAAGAATGCCCGTCTTATCTTCCACCTTAAATGGAGTAATGATAAATAATTCAATTAATAACTGATCCAACTATGGTAGTTCGGTTGTTGGGTGGGCTTATAATTGCCCTAATAATGTCAGCCCTTTGTAATTACGATGAATTATTTATATGCTTCTTACTAGTGATATGATATCGACGTGACAAGTTAAATTATACAAAATAACCGACCCAGCGAACTTCGTATCGCTTAATATTACTAACTGTTTGTTTATAAAAAAATCACGGCATTTTCTTTCAATTTTCTTTGCAGTTTTCTCTTCATATGAGCCTTCTCCTATCAATGACTAACACAACACAAAACAACAAAAAACAAGAATGGTAAAAGTAAAGTAAAGTATCTTCACGCCCATATCCCCGAAGAGGTAGGCAGAGGTACAACCAAGGCACCCACGACTGGGGCGACAGTCCCACAATGTGATAGGTGGCAACCCTATCGCCAACCGGGCACATTTCCAATCCCGACCAACATTTTTTTTTAATTCGAAAATTGGAAAAATCCGATTTTCTTTTTGTTGGCCGACCCGGGATTCGAACCCGGGACCTCATGCAGTCAAGTCCAACACCCGGACCGCTAGACCACAGATCACACCACACACCACCTAACACAGAGGCGATTAACAACAATAACAAGAGTGGAATATAAATAAAAGCAAATATAATGCCAACTAAGCAATTATCGAATGCTGGAAACATTTCTTTTATTAGAAAATTAAAAAAAACCTTATGATATAAAATAGCATTTCACGCCGATTTTTTGAATGATATTGAAAGGCAAACAAGCAGACGGATTTCCTGATGGTAAGAAATTCACGCCGCCTAGAGACATCAAAGATGGTAATAGTGTGTTGCCGACCTGAGGCAGGGATGTTAGGCCTTGAGCAAAAGTAAGTTTATTGGCTACCTTACCCTCCAAACCGGAACACGTCAACGATAAGCAATGACGTTGTGGCGGCAGCAATAGGTAAGGCGGTGGTACCAATCCGGGCGAGTCGCTGCGAAACTCTACCACCTAGTGAGATTTTACGGTGTTAGTGACGGTATGCCTATGCTTGCCTTTGTCGAGCTGCCTGGTAGGAAGGCAGATAGTCTATTCTGCAAAGGAGCCCGGACCAACACGGGGAAAGAGGTAGGCAGAGGCACGACCAGGGTACTCACGACTAGCCGAAGACAGGGTGATAGGTGGCAAGACTGGAGGTCACACAATTAACTAAAAACTAATGTACTGACCTCTCTTTCGTTTGACGTTAGGGATTGAGGTCCCAAGATTCTCAAAAAGAGAGGGCAGTACATTAAAAAGAGTCAGCAGTACATATTTGGAAATGACATGTCTTTATTAGGGGTTATACTCCTACTACAGTAATATGGCTTCATGAATACAATCTGAAATCGTTGTTGCCGATAGTAATAGGATACTTGCGTGAACCGAGTTTTAAGTAATGATTCAATTTTTTTTATTCGTGTTAATACAATGCTAATCTTCTGATTTGAGTACAAAAAATATTTATCACTAGCGGCTCGCCCCGGCTTTGCACGGTTATGAAATATACATATAAACCTTCCTCTTCAATTACTTTATCCAGTAAATAAAACCGCATCAAAATCCGTTGCGTAGTTTTAAAGATTTAAGCATACAAAGTGACATAGTGACATAGGGACAGAGGAAGCGACTTTATTTTTATACTATGTAGTGATTAGTCATAACAGACTGCACATAATGCAGATTCAGATTTATAATAGATACTTGGATCGTACAATTGTTATTTGATTTCATTTTTCTACTACAGAAAAATATTGAGCAACATTTCAATAGGAAAAGTAACCATTATATTATTCAGGTGTCAAAAATTATAATACCAATTAACACTTGATTTATTGCAGTCAATTGTTTTGTATTAGGCACTTAGTTTTAATTGTAATTAATTTGTTGTATTAAAAAAATTATGTGTCTAAATATATTTAGGAAATAAAGAAAATTTAATATCTGTATCACTACCGAAAAATATTTATAACTAGAGTGCTAACAATTTTATATTGGGTTTTGTACCTATGTATAATATTTTATTGCTTATTAGTTGTGTCCCCGACTTCGTCCGCTTGAAATTTAACTAAAAAGTTACATTACATCAGTTACCTGCCGGAGAAAGTCCATTCAACATCGGTACAGTCGTTTTCTAGATTAGACGTAACAACCAAACAGTCAGACAGAAAGATGAAAATAGTGAAAATGTTATTATGGTATATGTACTCTTTACACTTTATATGCATGTAGTAAAATCTGTTATTTTATTATTACAAACAGACACTCCAATTTCATGTAGGTAGAGTACGTATACATATTGTCTTAAAGAATATAAATTATTTTAAACATAGTTTTCCTATTCTCTAATAGATGTCTCTCTAATAAATAATAATAATAAACACTACTTGATATTACGCACTACATAACATTATGGTATAATATGACTAATTAGAAATAAATGTAGTTATACACAGAAAAATATCATTGCGTTATCTTGATAGAGTTTAAAATATGAAGCAAACAAGCGTGTGATTTTAATAAATGCACTTTATCATGCAAACAAATTTGAGACAGAATGACAAATGTCGTGTAGTTCAATTTAATAGCGCTAGAGGGCGTGTTTATGACATCGTTGATGGTCTCTAATTTGTTAATGTGTGTTTGTCTTACAGATATAAATTAAATAACTGATTTTTGTTCATATACAATCACAAATGCTAGCAAATTTTGATGCTCAAATATTAAATTAAAACACTTCTATTATTTTGCGTATTAGCATACTATAAGACAAATATTATTAGATGTCATTTCATTCAAAAATCGCCATCGCCGTACCAATTGCCGACGATGGAAATATAACATAAAACGCTAATGTCGATAATTTTTAATTTTAAGAGCCTGTTTTTGAACTTTGGTCTGTAACTAAATGCATATCAAACTTCGTTAAACTCGGTCTAGTGGTTAAGCCGTCAACTCGTATCAGAAAGGCTTTTGCATGGCATTTTTAATAGCAGAAACAAACATGCGAGTGGGCTACCTGATGGAAAGAAGTTATAACACATAGATATCTCCAACAGTTAGCATCTTATGCGATTCCGGTCGTTAAAGAATTTATTAACCCCCTTTTTGAAAACTCCTGGTTCAAATTTCGATAGAAAAACCATGCCAGAATTTGAATGTTTGAATAAAGAACTGCGACTGTTCGAATAAAGAAGTTGTAGACGCCCAAGCATCAAGGTGGTGTCGGTGAAAACCTTCACTTCGCCCGCTTTGCGGTTGGGCCAAATTAAATAGTTCGTCGGAAAACTCCTCATCTCCAGGCATGGCATTACCTGAGGATAATAAAATGCTTATTCGACTAAATACCTACAGATAATCTCTTTTTGTAACAAATAGGTAGTACAACGGTACTAATTTGATTTATAGGAAAATCTTGTTCATTAGTACTTAAGCAGGTATGAATAATACTTCCTTAAGTACTAATCAATACATATTTTCTCAAAACAAAATACAAATTTAAAAACATGTTAAACGCAAAGATTATACAACAAAATAGCTAACATTAAAAATACGCATCATTTTTATATTGTTAACCAGCACTCAACATGATGGTTCCTTAATAATAATACTCGTGAGGGTAACGTACCCCTAAAAATTAAAAATGGCCGCCAGCGAACACTCTATTGGTAGCAATAATTCATTCCGCCGCCAGCAGGGGCGCTTGCTGTGCGTCATTTGTCTATGTCAACCCCCTCCCGCTTGAGAATCTATACTGGCAAGATCTGAGGGAGGACGAATTTGTTGCATTAGAGTTATCTCTCCTAATAATTACTTAATATACAGGATATTTACTATGTTTGACACATTTTAGTTCATATATTTCACACTAGCTGTTCCGATCAACTTCGTCCAGTTTGTATGGAAAAAATTAAAATGTTGTTTTTCCTAGTTTCCTCAAAATCAAACAGAATAAAAAGTTTTCTTTGTCGGTCTTCTGGTTCCAAGCTATCTCCTAATCAAATTTCAGTCCAATTGATGAAGCCGTTCTAGACTTATAAGAGGCGTAACTAACACTACTTTCTTTTATAGTATACTAGCGGCTTGCCCCGGCTTTATACGGTTGTGACTTATAAAACATACATTTAAACCTTCACCTTTAATTATTTTATCTATTTAAAAAAATGGCATCAAAATCCGTTGCGTAGTTTTAAAGATTTAAGCATACAAAGGGACATAGGTACAGAGAAAGCGACTTTGTTTTATACTTTGTAGTGATTTACATTTTTCAAACAGTCACGTAGTAAAAATACTTTAGAAAATTTTGTTATTTTTAATATATTAAAGTACCTATATCACTTTTAAATTTCATTATATCACTTTCCCTAAATGAAAAGATTCACTGTTTTAAAATCGATTGCTTCACCGACACAGAGCGTTAGTTTAACTTTACATTCAGGTCTTTAAGGCAATTTTATGTTGTTAGATATGTCACTAGCTGACTGAGATTGATAAAGAACATGGTGATTATTAGAAACATTCATAAAATCAGGACTATCACAAAAGGTTGTCGTAATTTTTGTGAATGAGTGTGCTCTTTTCTTAAACCTTCGTAAGTCATATCCATTTGGAAGTACCACCGTTAGTAATTAGAAAAACAAAAGTGATATTTAAAGTCCGAAATGATTTTGAAATCAAACTGTAAAGAATCGCTGAGAAACCCATATTAAAAAAAATATAACTATGCTGATGGTAATACAGAAAAAAATCTGTAAAATGATGTCAACATTGATGACGTACATTTAAAATGTTATTTTTCATAGTATTATACAGCGAATAAGCACGCGTCTCTCCTGTTGGAAGCGAAATCCTTTGCCTATAAATACAATGTATGTTATAGGTGCGTCGCTATCCTATGGCATGGGAGTTAGGCTAATTTTGCAAGTACACAGGCTACCCTACCCTCCAGACCGGAACATGACTATGTCGTTATGGCGCAGGAATACCAGTTGTCAGTTGGTGTGATCCATGTAACCTGTGCTCGCCATTTACGAGATGCTTTGTTAAAAGGCACATGATCTATTTTACTCAGGAGACCTAGACCAACACGGGTGTACTAAATACTATATTACTAATGAACTATCTAATATTGAAAGTAACTTTCAATTTGTGGTTATAAAAAAATGATTTTCCGAAAACTGTCAAAAAGCTAATTGTCCTATAAAACTTAAAAAGTAATAAGGCAAAGACTACTTACCAGTAAACTTAAAACGAATAAGATAATTAATTATAAGCGCTATACTTAGTTTAACTATAAATAAATTTTGACAGCAGTCAAAAATTATGTAGGTACTGTAGCTGTCTTTTTATTCCTATCGCGTTAACCTATTTTTTACCTGCTGTCAAAAGACAAGTGGTTGGAAATACTATAGCCACGTTAATTAGTCACGTTCTGAATTTTTTAACAACTTAATATAAATCAAGTGTACAGTATCCATTATTTAGTGACATTCATTTGACATATTGTTGCTAAGTTATGACGGACATGTTATCGGTATGATAAGAATGTAATATAATAAATTAAGTTTAATTAGCTTTTCCGCGTCACTTTCGCATTAGCAATCATTATTTATGTCCACAAATGTACCTAGAGCAATAAGTCAAAGGGATCATTTGATTAGAGTGATCTAACAAATGCAGCGATAATTATGTCCTACTTAAATGATTCTATTCACTCTTATTTCCTTAGATAGAGAGTTCAAAATAGCACCCTTATATACAATTGCGTGATTATAAGCAGTATCAACGCACAACACGCACTTGACGAAATTATTTTAATAAACCAGGTTAGGTGGGTACTTTGATTTTCCTTTCTTCTAGGAAGTTTGAGAATTTATTTTAAAAAGTTCGGAGTAAGTTTTTTACCAGTATATTGGATTTATGTGTTATATAGTTGTTCAAAGTGACAATAAAGCTGCTGCCAAAGTTTCACAGTTACTATTTATTCCCTTTACAATGTTTTTGGAAACTATTTCGAGATAAACTTTGGTATTACAAAATAGCAATTTCAAGTAGGAACTAAATACGTATAATGTATAATTATATAAGTATATAGGATAATTCTACTGCTTACTAATTAGTCCACCTTAAAATACCTCTCTAAAGTTCAATAGTTTAATCACCTCTGTGGTCTAGCGACCCGATATTAAACTTTATTGATGAGGTCCCGGATTCGATCCCCGGGTCAACAAGAAGAAAATGTGTTATTTTTATCAATTTTCTCGTAGAAATACAGTGGCATTGGGTTGGATATGCGCCCGATTGGCAACAGGATTGCCACCTATCACATTATGAGACTTAGCGTCTTCGGCTAGTTGTGGGTGTCCTGGTTATACCTATGCCTATCTCTTCGAGGATACGGATTTGAAACTATGTTTTTGAGCATATATTAAGATTGTGCATATTCAAATTTCTTATCTCATTTGTAATCTTAACTATCAATTTGATTTTCTTGTCATTTATTTACAATATGAAATCCGATTAATAAATATGGTTATGAATTTCGTGTATCAAAAACAAAGTAAGTAGTTATTAATCACATAATACATGTATTTATATATTACCCATTCGTATAAAAGCAAATCTATAAATAAGGATTCTTAGCGACTGTGTCCTTAAAGAATACTTGAACATAAAAGGACATAGCTTAAGCTTCTATTAAGTCCTACAAGAGTTGACCAAAAATAAATCACCGGCGACAACTCTATCTTTGAAACAACAAAGCATTGCAACGATTATTATCTCTTAAACAAACTTAATGCATTTACGGCTAGTAGCGACACGGTCTAGAGACATTTTGCTTACTCACCAATTAAACAATGCACTTGTTTTGATATATACACAGATCACATAAGGTAGAAACTCCTGCAACTCGGTAGCTATTTCACATAAGACCGGACGAAACGTACCAAGATATGTGTGCTTTTCGCCGGAACCTTAAGCTAAGAAGTGTAGATATTATTTTTGTTAAATTCTAATCCGATTAACGGATTTAATATATAGCAAAGGGCCAGTCGTGATCAAGGATCGTGATTGCAACACCGCGCTGCGTGCTCTTTGAACATTGGTTCTGTAGCCGTGAAAAATCACTTGAACATATGCAAGACAGTCTCTTCGAACTTCGAAGGATATCTATTTCTATTTACAGGACTATTTTGTTCTCGAGTAGTTAGTTGGTTCTCGAGTAGCGGCCCCGCACCAGAGGACGTAATGTTGGACGACCTCCCACCAGGTGGACTGATGACCTGGTCAAAGTCGCGGGGAGTAGCTGGATACAATCGGTTGGTGACCGTCACTTGTGGAGAACTCTTTGGCGGAGGCCTATGTCCAACAATGGACATCCTCCGGCTGATAACGATGATGATGATGATGGACTATTTTGTGTATTAGGTTTTTTATGCGAGACACCAGCGAACAAGCGCATGGGTCTCCTGATGGTTAGAGACGACTGTGGCTTACAGACACCATAAATGTTGTAGGTGCGTCTCTGACCTGTGGCTGGGATGGAAAGCTAATTGTGCAAGTATACTGAATAGCCTATACCGACTACCAGTGGTATTGTTCGTAACGACAAATAACCTATATTTTAAACTTTGCTCGCGTCTTACGAGCTGCCAAAAGGTAGTCTTATGCTTTAGTTAGGAAATTTTCAAATTATGTGGTTATGTTGTAATGTTAGTCTATGTGTATGTATCTAATTTCCTTATAGACAGACAGACAGGTAGACATTAACTCAAAACACATAAAGTAATCAGTAAAAGAAATCAACCGGTTGAATTCCGGCCGTCCTATTCATAAACACGGAATAATGTAAAAGAAAAATTAAGTTAATGCTATAGTCTGTACTACATTGTAATAAAGACTATAATATCTGGTTGAACCTAGGTGTACTTTACATATTGTTGGTTTACATAGGTGTTGTGCATATTTGTTATTTCGGAATGGTAAGGAAATAATTTTGCGTAAATTGCTTTAATTATCAGTATATAAGTACTATCATTTATGTGAAAAAATACAATGTTCCTTTAATTGATTTTGTTCGAAAACAAAAAAATATATATATCGCGCGTTAGGATCTTTAAGCTTGGCCTTCGAAAATGTAATCACAGTATGAAATGCGGCAAAAACATACGGTGGTTTTGACTCTCCTTCAGTTTTACAAATTTTCGATTAGGTCACATGGCCTGACGCAAATTTACAATTTTTATACCCAACACAAAAAGTTAAGGAAGTTTTCACTATTGTTATTAGTGTAAATAAATTTCTAAAGAGATCATAATATTAATACCTGAAGAAAAAACTTTGGACACGTTTTTACGAAAATTGTGCTGACGGAGCAGTATGAAATTTGTCACACTTATAGTTTATGTATAGGTGAAGTGCAGAACGCTAATATTTCTTAATGTTTGTAAAGTGCATTAATTCAAAAACTAAAACATTACACGTACTACCATGCATTTGACACACACAAACAAATATACTGATGATAACGATAAAAGATCACAGATGGCGCACAAACTATAATCATACAGTTTGGAAACAAAGTAGAACATTTGGTCTTGAGAAATTAAGATGGCGTTCTTATCAACAAGATATTAAAATTTATTATGGTCCAATTTGGACCAATGGCCGATCACTAGTACAAATGATTACCTGTAAAATCAACCATAAAATTTTTCAGCCTCATCCTAGGAAATTTCCCTCAAGTTTATCCTCAAAAATAATCTGATTTCGACACGAATGAATCGACTTGTTTTGAATCTATCAATTCGTTTAAAATTCGATGATCGAAGTGGCGTACGAGTAAGGCGGACAAGTGAACATAAAACGTTACGACTCCATTATATTTGATACGTGATAACTCCTGGATCAAGTGTTCAGTGAATGTTAATGTAGGGCTGGTGGAGTCTACGACATCGTTCGGCTTCCGGGAAGTCTATTGGTGGGTCTAGGTTTTTAAGTGGTAAATGCTGCCAAATATTATGTTTAAATTTTTGGTTTTTGGGCACCAAATCTAGTATGTCGTGAATTCAATGTTCCGTCTCTATGGTCTAGAGGTTCGGGCAACTGAAAAATAGAAATTTGATATTTCAATTTTCTAATAAACATAACGTTGCCAGGGATGGAATATGTATATGTGTACAGACTTATTTATCTTTATTTATAAAGCCCTGATGATGCTGTGAAAAGTGGAACCGATTGGCTATAAATGTTGAAAGCTTATTAAAGATGGAATTCCACCATTTTAAAGTCAAACAGAAATTCAAATAAGACGAATCAGGAATTTTAAAAAAAGCCAAAATATAATTACTCATAAGATCTTATTAATTTAAGAAATAAAAGGAAAAAGTTTTGTAATTTCTACGACAGTCGTTATCATTTAAATCTACTATAGTCCACGACGAAACTTTTGTTGTAATTTTACTTAGTCCATTATGTAAAATGTATCATCTCACTTCTTGTCTGGCAATTTGTAATAGAGGAACATAGGTTCAGTAGGGTACAGCCAACATTAACAATGGTGTTACAAGGTTGAAATTACAAAAATCCGTAGAGTAGTTTTAAAGATCTAAGCATACATACGGACTATATACGGACCATAAACTGTCTAATATAAGGTGATTTCACTCTAGTTAGACGCTAACACAGTGTTAAATACTTAAGGGGCCATGTATGCTAAAATACGTCAGCAATATACTGTTTTTTTTTCATACAAAGCAATTATGGATCTTGGCGACAAATATACACAAGATTAACATTAATATGCTTTATAGGACTAGTGTTTCCAAAGCACGATTCATTTCACTTTGCTCGATAGAAAAAAATTAAAAAAGTTAACCCTTTTTTGAAAGCAAAACCCAACTGTCTACTTCAATTATGAAAATATCGACACCAGATTTAACATAAACATAGATAAGTATTATACCTAAAAGATAACTGTTTCAGTTTTTATATTTTTTTTCAAATTATTTTTATAGTGTCAAAAATAGTGATTTGGCGCTTAAGACATTTACCTTAGAGCGCAATATTTCATAGTAATCATGGAACGGGGGAGTGCGCTGATTGGCTGTTTTGGCTGACTAAGTATGAGGCCTTAACCCAGGAACGTGCACGTGGCCCTTAAATGTCAAATAATAACATTACCTAGCTGCTCGTAGATAGTATCACTAGCCAGTGACAACAAAAAATTTAGAACAAAGAAAAGTTCTCCAAAAACAGACTTCTAATTAGGTACAAATCAGAATCAGCCTCTGCAATTCGTATGTGCATAGTTAATCATTCGTTAGCGTAGCAATCTGCATGCGTAACGTCCGCACGTTGATGTCGACAGTAATTAATAATTTCGGCACTGTAATTAACATTTAATACTGCGTTAGGTTTTCGTTCACTCCGCAACCACTGATTATCGCTAATTAGTCTCTCTGGTTGCGGTACTTTTCGAAATATTATTAAAATCCTTTATTTTTTGTTAACAAATGTACTCGTAGTTGCCTGAAAAGCAAAAATAAATTTGAACACTCCTTAAAAGTCAGACACTGTTTAGGTCATTATACAATCTCGACACTGCGTAAAACTTTATTTGAAATATTTAATACTTGCCAAACAAACTAAGCATTTTCACGGCCGTATCTCCGAGGTAGGCAAAGAACCCAAGGCACCCACACTTAGCAGAAGGTGTTTAGTCCCATAATGTAATAATTGAAAAAACGGCCACGTATTCAACCCCTGGCAACGTCGTTTTCTTTTTACAAAAAGAAAACTCTGTAGTTGTTCAATCCAGGAATCGAACTCATGACCTAATGTAGGCAATGCTAATTCCGAACTAATAGACCACAGAGGCGACAAAAAGTTAGAATGGTAGGTATATTTTTAATATGAGGCTAGTGTGTTGAACATCTTGCATGGTTGGTACTTTTCTAATAAGAACAGAATAGTACAATATTAAACAAAACCCCCTTACTAATGAAACTTACGCGCCTGTTGATCTGGTGTGTAACTTTATTTACGGTAACAAAAGTGAAGTTACCCACCAGATCGTCAGGTGCAAAGGTTTAATTAGTAAGGAGGTTTTGTTTAAGTACTTTTCTAATTAGAACAAGAAAAAAATTATATTGGAACGCAAAGAAGAAGATAGAATTCGTGATGATAATAAATTTACCAAAAGGTGGTAATGGTACGTTACCAACCTGAGGCCGGGATGTCTGGCCTCGAGCAAAAGTAAGTTTACCGACTACCTTATTCTCCAAACCGGAGCACTTTAACGCAAGCACTGACGTTATGGAGGCAGGAATTGGTAAAACGAGTCCGGGCGATTCGCTGCAAAACTCTACCACTAGTCAGATGTCATGGTGTTAGTAACGATAAGCCTCTACTCGTCTTTTACGAGCTGCCTGACAGCAGAGGCTCAGAGCTGAGGCAGATGTTCTTTTCTGGCAATAAGTCCGCATTAATACGTGGGAGAAAATTGAATATTCAAAGTCATGGTAAGCATATAAATAGCAAAACAAATAATAACTGTAGTGGCTCGTTGTTGACGTTGACTACATGAAGTGTAAAGTTTGGTTTTCGAGTAGAACAACTGGAAATATATTTTTTATTTTAATTATATAAGTAATATATTCAAATATTCAATTTAATTAGATAAGTACCCGGTTAGCAATGGGTTAGTCACCTATCATATTAAGCGAATTAATTAGGTATCTTCCTCCAATCATGGGTGCCCCGTTTGTACCTCTGCCTACCTCTTCGGTATGGGTATAAAGATACTTACCTACTTTTTACTTGTTATATCTGTTTCATTGCCAGAGTAAAATCTTTCTTCTTTTTTTCTTTTTCATTTTATAAAAAAATAAACAAAGAATAGTTTAACAAAAATAAATTTCAATTTATTTCATTAAAAAACTCGAGTGTAGGTATTTTAATAATATTTACACTATAATAACAAACAATATAAGTTTACATTAATAATAATTAATAATAATTAACAATTACTATAAAAGCGATTAAAAATTAATAAAATATTTAACCGCGTCAGTTGTAGACCTCCCGCTGTTTTGGTGAATAAAGTAAATTCCTTTCATAGACATTAGCAATGTTATCGTTTAATTTGAAATGCACTTGAAAATCAAAAATTATAATTCAACACCTGCAATGTAAATACAAGTTGGTTGACCGGGTTATGTCTATTTTATCGTGTTTTATATCAGCTGTTATCCGTTTTATATCAGCTGATATCCGTTGTATCGTTTGGATTCTATTGGAAATGGATCTCTGTAGATCCCTATTGATAGATTTGTTTATTACGAAGTTCTGCCTCTGTGGTCTAGCGGTTCAGCGTCAAGCCTGAATTCTGGAGGTCCGGGTTCGATTCCCGGCTCGAGCAACAAAAGAATTATATTTTCAATTTTTAAATTAATTAACGTTGCCTGGGATTGTATATGCGCCCGGTTGGCGATAACTTGCAACCTGTCACATTGTAGGACTTAGTGAGTTCGGTTCGATTCCCGCACAACAAAAAGAAAATGTACTTTTTTAATTTTTTTTTAACTGAATATGTACCTGGTTGGCGATAGGCTTGCCAGCTCATATTGTGGAACATAGAATCTTTGGATAGTCGAGAGTGCCCTGGTTGTGCCCCTTCCTGCCTTTTTGGGAATGCAGAACTTACTTTCTATTTTTTACAATGGTAAATGTAAATGTATGAGTTGTTTATCGTCACTCTGAGCTGTATAAAAGAAGAAACAAAATTGCCGCGATGGGGTGTTCAATTTGACATGCTAATATTTTTTTCCAGTTAGTTCAGTTCCTCTGTGTAGAAAAGAACATGTGTCTAAATATCTGACTACTTACAAAAGGCGAGTACAGGTTAAATGGGTTATTACCAATTAGACTACTGATAATAGAGCGCTGTGTAGCAACTTGGTACGGATCAACTTCTTTACCTATTCCTACCCCCATAATGAGAGTGTCATGTTTCGGTTCTTAGTGTAGGGCAGCTGGTAAACTTGAATAAAAGGACTAAGATTCTGCCTACAGTATAATGACACTCTTATAACATATACTCTACATATAGTCTCTATTGAACAACGACTGCGGTCCACTGCCTTTAGCGCCATATTCATATACATTCTTAGTCGACATCAATACCGGTCAACATAACATTCAAAAGGATGTTCGGATAAATGCATTAACAATATCAGTAATAGAGATTACTTTATGCTAAAAACAATTAGATCAATTAAACTAAACCGATGTAGAACTAAGATAATGTGATATAATTTGATATAATAGGTAATACAGTCAATATATTTATCATTGTAAACAATAGGTTGACCATCAACAAAGCAGTGTACTTGTTGACTGTCTCATGCCAAAAAATAAAAAACAGGTTTATAAAAATAAGCATGGGCATACATTTAATGCGTTTGATATTTCAACGTTAAAATATTGAATGCCTAAATCCACTCTAATATAAATTAAAATTATATATTTGAAAACACATTACCCACAGGCAACTTTTTTGTATTTTTAAAGCTCTTTGTTAAGTCATTACAGAGCTAATTCGATCATCTAAAGCTCAATATTGGCAAATACTGAAGTAAGTTTTTAGTATTTGTGTTAATAATGCCTCTGCCTAATGGGTAAATTGATACAACTGATATGAAACTAACATCGAAATATCTTATACAGGACGCATCAAAAATGTTTACTTACACTCTAAAATAGTTCAACATATTTAGATAAAACTGAGTTCACAGATAGCTTCGAGGCCAGTTTAAGCACATTCAAATTTACTAGTAGAAGGATGCTGTGCAGCAACTTGCCCGTGTAGGTGTCCCCCGCCTTACCTATTCCTGCCCTCATATTGACAGTGTCATGTTTCAGTCTAGAGGGTAGAATAACCGGTAGAATTGCACATAAGGCTTCGTAAGCATAACATTTATTATTTCTATAGACAATGATTAACTCTTACCATCAGGGGAGCAACACTTGTTCACTGTCTTTTGTCATAAAAAAACACACCACTTTTCATCTTACACAGCTTGTATTGTATGCGCGTGTAAGGATATTTTGCCGTCTCTTCATGCTAGAATTAGTTGTTGTTTTTTCCAACTGAAGACAGTTATAGACAGAAGATTTACTGAGTTACTTAATTGGTGCGTATACATACGAATGCCTACAGAGCCTTTACCATGAGTTGGTACAGATTACGTTCGGTAATTGACGTATCGAAATATAGCGGTTTTGGTTTAAAAATTTAGTGATCTTAGTCACCAACAGAGGCGCTGTTTAAAATTTCATACAAATAATTTACGCAGATAGCGAGTATTATAATCTCGAAGCCGTAAACTCATGGTAGGGGCTCAGATGAGAAATATTGTGTCAATTTGACGTTTTCAAGTATTTCAGGCCGTGTGAGAACAGATTTCTGTGGAGTTAAATTAAAATTAAACAAAGTCGCTGGCTATAGCTAGTAACAATATGAAATATATTCCTTTGTTATAAGGAATGTGTTGTGAAATTAATTTAAAATTCATTTGACTAATTAAAACAATAATTTATTAAAAATACGACCGTAAAATGTTAAACAATAACAAAAAACTGGCCAAGTGCGTTTCACGCTCACAAGTGTAGGGTTCTGTAGTAATAAACGCTACATTTTTTGAAATTTTGGTCATATGTATACTCAGCGACATACACACAGTGCGAATATTTGTGTAAACTAAAAGTAGTGATCGTTGTGTTTATCATCATTTGTATGTTTGCTCCTAGTCGCATTAAAGTGATGAAACGCGTAGATCGATTTAGTTAAACATATTGTTGTTTTAAAACTGAAGACATGACCATAACCAAAATGGCGGCCGTGAAAAGCTATTGTAAGCTATATAGTCAAACTATCAGTATCAATAAATAGGTAGATATTTGAAAATTATATATTTTGATTGTTGTTTATTTAAAACAACCTCAAATAAAACAATTTATAGTCATTTAACTTCAGCTTTCGAACAGAAATTTAGAAGGTAAAGTTCAATAAGTTTTCATGTTTTATTTTCTTTTTAAATTTTGGCATTAAAAAACAACATAGTTATTAAAAAATACATAAAAATGGTATTTCTTTAACTTTAATGGAATTTCTTTAACTTTAATGGTATTTCTTTAAGGAACCCTAATTACAACGGTTTGTTATCAGCCATATAAAATTATAAAGGGGCAGGAAAAATAAATTACTCAAAACATTTTATGATGGAAAACAAATATGTACCGTTATTATTGTGTTAAGGTGAAAATTCACATTATTATAAGCTGTTTATGGATTCAACGGACTTTCGGAACATAACAGGTTGGTTAAACTGTTAAGCGCATCCAAGTCCGTGACCTTCTTTCTATTTTGCTCTATTTTACGGGTTCGAAAGAGAATATTCTACCTGTTTTAATAATATAAAGACAAACATAATACTAAAATAGTTTTTTTTTCTATGAACTCACAACAAAACCTATATTTAATGTAGCTAAAAAGTATACCCATCACGTCAGCTTTTAAACGAAGAAAACTGCATCCAAATCTGTCTATCTGTTTAAAAGTTGTGATACCATAGACACACACATACACTAACAACACGCCTCGTTTTCGCTCGGAGGTTAAAAAAGGGTAGAATTTATGTAATACTGTATATGAAATAACGTTTATTTTCCACAATACTTTCAACATTACGCTTAAACTTACAGGTTTTGCATTTTTAAGCATATAACAAATGATCAGATATATTTTACTTTAGCGTTCATTAATTTTCCTATGCGTTAGATACTGCGGGCATTTCCTACTACTAAGATATGTTTCGCAGAGACTCACCCGGGTTGGTACCACCGCCTTCCCTATTCCTGCCACCATATCGTCATGACGTGTTTCGGTTTGGAGGGTAAGGTAGCCGCTAAACTTACTTTTGCTCGAGGCCTAACACCCCGGCCTCAGGTTGGCAACGCACCATTACCACCTTTGGTGTCTCTAGGCGGCGTGAATTTCGTACCACCAGGAAATCCGTCTGCTTGTTTACCTTCCATTATCATAAAAAAAATTTGATAGGGATAATAAGCCTCTTGGACAAGTAAAATCCCCAGCAGCCATCTGTAAGGTGGAACAATACAATGATGAACATTGCCATTATGTCCACTGGAATAGAGAAGACTAAAATTCGAAACTTGAATTTTCGTTTCATTCTTTGCTCTGGTAAAATAAATATTCTAAAAAGTCGTATTTTGAAAATTAGTATTTTTACCGAAATCAAATACGTGTAGAGGTTTTCATATTTAAATTTGACGATTTTAGTATATTTTTAACTTATAAAAAAAACTTTAAATGAATAAATAACAAAATGAACATAGCCCAGGGTAAGCAAATTATATATTTGTGTTATAGGTATTAGTCAATGAAACATATATACATGTATAGAAATACTTAAATAAATACTAGAATTAATTAAATAAAAATACAGACTCGGAAATACAGACGTTCATCAAACTAAAGTCTGTATCGATCGGAAATCGAACAGCCTCGCAGTTAGTTGGTAGTATAAGGCATGTACGATAACCCCTCAGCAAACGAGGCGTTTTTTGTCGACTAACTGAAGTTAAACTCTCCATCTAATTCAATAAACATGTCTCCGTGACTGCTACTAAACGTAGATCAACGTCAATCGGCGATTCACGCTTCACGGTACATTACTTTATAATCCGCACGCTTGAGAAAATATATGCATTAGGTATGCTTGTTATATGCTATCAAGAAGCCAGCGCTTAATTAAAGTCAAAAAACCTATGAACTTACCGCAGACAATACAATAAAGCTCTTTTTAAGCCGACAAACATAATCCACAGTTATAATAAGTTACTCCAAGTGAACTTTTAATAATTTTAAGTATTATATGTACCTAATTGATCTCTTGTGTCTCTAGAGACACCAAAGGTGGTAATGGTGCGTTGAATCGAATCGGTTCAGCTGTTCTCGATTCTTTGTGAGACTTTGTTTTTGATTAACAAAAAAAAGTGTTTTCATACCTAATAACCCCGAAAACAACAACCAGAACACCCTCGACTAGCCGAAGACGCTAACTCCACAATGTGATATATGTAACATATCTAACCCGGGGCAACATCGTTTTATTCTAAATTTGTTATTACATTGAAAAAACTCATTTTTTATGTTGCTCGAGGTTTGAACCCGAACAACAGCCCAACACCGAACCTAGACCACTGATCTAAAATTCATCCTAAAAATACAAAAAAAGTCTGTTCCAAATGCGTTTTTGTTTGTGTACTATAAACGTCACCTCAAAGTTTCCTCAAACGCATTACCCGATCGACACGCGCGAACCTTTTTTATCAATTTGTCCAGCACATTAATATGCGAAATGTCACCGCGTTTCGCGCACAGCATACGTACGGTTAAAAAATTGACGCTTCGTGGTAGGTGCGTACGCTGTACTCGGCGTTAATAGAATAGATCCAGGATCACACATCGACTTCTAATTGTCTAATTTGAAGCGAAAACTAGGCATGGTTTGGCGGACGAATACATTATGGTATGCAAGGACTTTCTTTTGGAGTGGGACATAAACTTGAAAAACATAGTACCGTGGCTTCGATTTGAGGCTTCGTATTAAGGTCATGTCATCTATATATTAATACGTGATGTCAAAACTTTGTACCCCTTTTTATAAAAATTGCGCGGACGCAGAAGCACAAAATTCGGCATACTTAAAGTTTACGTGTAGGAGAAGCGCAAAATGCTAATATTTTTCAATAATAATGCCTATAAAGTAGATTAAATCAATAAATAAAACATTACCCACACTACTATGCATTTGACACACACAAACAAAAATATTGATGATAATGATAAAATATCACAGATGGCGCACTAAAAAGTTTGAAAACAAAGTAGTTGGTTTTGAGAAATGAAGATGACGTTCTTATGAATAAGATATTAAAATATGTTATGGTCGAATTTCGACCAATGTGCGACCAATATTATATTTAAATAGAGTGGCTAAAATATTTGCAAAACGATGAAATAGTATTGTAATATCAATATATTCAACGAAGATCTAGTGGTGCTTTTTTTAACGTTATACGCCTTTCTATTAGGTAGCTAGTCATAGAAATAATAGATATTAATAAGACTATAAGGTGGTAGAGGACTATGTAGCGTTTTGTCCAGGTAGTGCACTACCGCTTTACCTACTCCTGCAGCCATGTCTCTGTTATGTTTCGGTTTCAGGGGTAGGCGATAGCAAACCACCTATAACATCTATATTATGGTGTCTCTAGACGACAGTGTTATCTTAACATCATGAGAGCTACGAGTATGTTTGTTAGCTGGCTTATTACTTTTTTATGAAACTCTTGTTTACAGCTTACTTTAATTACGAAATTTTAAAGTATCTAAGGATTACTTTTTCCATAAAACTATATGGAAATCTGTTCGATGTTACAACCATACTTTTTTTTAAATAGGTACACTTTTATTTATTTTATCTTTTTTCAACATGATATTATTTAAGTTTGTGAATCTTAAGATCCACTATAAAATGTTTCTGTTAAAACTATGTATGTTCAGTGTCCTTTCTTATCTTCGTTATTAAGTGATGACCTATACTTTTGTGTTTTTAATGACATGTTATAGTATTTAGTATACTACGTATATTTTAACAATCTTTAGTTTAGACTTTAGTCGTCATATATTTGTTAGAAAATATTAAAAATAACATCGAAAACGTTGAAAGTCAAAAAAGGCTAAGCCTAAAAGACCTTTAATATTTAATTATAATCTATCAATCTATTAATTTTCGTTTATTTAAATAAATTTTGTAATAATACAAAATTGATATTTGAAATATTTACAAACTTTACCTCAAACACAAATCAAAACTTATTTTTTTTGTTATCATATCAAAACTTGTACATATAAATCAAAATAAATTTAGTTGTAAATAAATAACAGTAGATTGTTAAAGTTTGCGTAGTACTGTATTTTACGGCTTATTTCTCGTGTATCATCAACTTTATTGTTCTCATTGATTTAGGAATGATTGTTCTAGAATCACAGACTGCATACAATATAAGGCCACAGCTCTTTTAAGTTAAAAAAAAAAACTTTAGGAATGATTGTTCTAGAGTCACAGACTGCATACGATATAAAACCACAGCTGTATTAAGTTAAAAAAAAACAATAAAGTTTAAAACGCTATTGTTTCCGCGTGTAGCATAAAATTAATATTCTCTAAAGGACACACCTAGAGGAATTTGTAGCAAAACGTGAGTGCTCTACTTTAAGTTGTAAAATAAGAACGGATACTGAATACGAAGCTGTTGGCCAGTTGAATAGCCTGGCTTAAAATTTGGTGTTAATACATTTTAAGACTACCACACCTACTTATCTTTAGTATTTTTACATGTACCTTAAACTAGACTATGTGGATTATTTATATTACGGCCTTTATCACTGAAGAGGTAGGTAGATCCCACAATGCGATAGGTGCTAAGCCCATCACTAATCATACACAATCCGAGTAACGTGATTTAGCTGTAGAAAATGGAAAAAACTTATTTCCTTTTTGTTGCCCGACCCGGGGATCATACCCTTAGCTCATGAAACGAAAACGACCTCATGAAGTCAAGTCGAACACAGGACCGCTAAACCACAGAAGCCTTAGCACTGTGCCTTAACCAATGATGTATCTGTTCCTTACCAAACACTTTTGATAAAGCATATTTTAAAAGTACTTGATCGAGTCTGTGGTCTAGCGTCGGACTTGACTCCTTGAGTTCGGTCCGGGAAACAAAGAAAGGAGAAAATGTATATTTTCAATTTTTTAATTAAAATAACGTGGCCCGGAATGGGACATGTGCCCGGTTGGCGATAGGCTCGCCACCTATCACATTGTAATACCTCAGTATATAGCTAGTCGTGAGTGCCCTGGTTGTGCCTCTGCCTATGCTTTCAGGGCATATGGGCGTGAAGATACTTAAAGTATTTTTCGAATTGTAAATATCCAACAAAGGAACGAAAAATCATTTTCATTCAGTTTAGGTATAGACCTCGCTCAATTACGATTTCTTGAATCAAATTTTAAGATGGATAATATGTTTACATTTATGAAATAACAAAAATATGTAAACCAAAACAAAGTAATATGTGCAAAATTTCGTCACATTTATCACACTACAAATGCAACTAAACTAAAGCATGTTCTCGCAAAATAAAGACAAAAGACGACACCAATAAATCGTCGCTGAAAAGTAACCAAAGCATTATACAGTTGCATAACAGTACAGAAACAGTAAATAAAAAGAGGCAAAAGGAGCAAAACTGCACGAAACTGCGCTTTTAAATACGGAGGACGTTGAGCGTGGGTAAGGCAAAGACATTTATGTTCACTAAACAAGTAGTAAAAGTCACTACTTGAGCGTTTTTATGGCACTCATAAATGTCAGATTGTGCGCCGAGGCTTAGCGAGCCGGCCCGTGCGCTTGGAACCCTTCGATAAACTATAAAATTAAAACTAGATTATGGATCATGGAAATCTTTTAACATGGCGGTAGGTAAAAATTGATAGTCATGATTTTTTTTATAGGTTAGCGAACATGGGTTTCCTGATGATAAGAGGCAACAATGGCCAATAGACACCATGACATCTGACTAGGTGGTAGAGTTTCGCAACGACTCACCCGGATTGGTAACACCGCCTTACCTATTCCTGCCGCCATAACGTCATGACGTATTCTCGCATGGAGGGTAAGGTAGCCAGTAAACTTACTTTTGCTCTTGGCCTAACATTCCGGCCCCAAGTTGGCAACGTACCATTACCACCTTTGGTGTCTCTAGGCGGCGTGAATTTCTTACTATCAGAAAATCCGTCTGCTTCTTTGCTTTCCAATATTATAAAAAAAAGACGTTTTAAATATGCTATGTGTGTGTTGCTGTTCTATGACTGGGATGTAAGGCCAAATGTACAAGTATACCGGCTAACAGTGACAGTGGTTGACATTAACGTATTCCAGTTCGGAAGATAAGGTAGCCGTTGAACTTACTTTTGCTGAAAGCCTAACAAGGTCGGGCCTTCAGGTTGGCACGCAACATTACCAGCTTTGTTGTCTCTACACAACGTGAATTTCAGGAAATCAGTCTGCATGTTTGCCTTCCAACATCATAAGAAATAAAAAAACTTACAAGGGGCTAAACAGCACAAATACAAGTTGGATACATATCCATGTTATCTCAATATTCGAAGTACATACTACCTATAATTTGTTGGTAGCACATACTACCACAAACTTTTGCTTGTAGATGCCAACAGAGCTGATGATATTTTTTTACCATCTTCGTTCTACTTCTAAAGCTTCCAATACTAACAAAACAATAAGTAAAACATAATAGCTTATAAAACATTATTATTAATAAATTTCAATAATTGGGGCTTTGAATACTTTGTAACTTTTCACATGTATAACTAAGTTCTTGAGAAGTAAGTGATGCTTTTAAGAATTCCATTTAGTTTTTGACACAATTTTCTAATCTAATAATCTCTAGAAAAATAATACTTTTCTCCTGCAACAAAAGATTATTTTTATACAAACTATTTATTTACGTTATAAATAAATGCAAGTTGGTAAAGAAATAAAAAAATGCGCTTCTCCTCATTTTGTTAACAAATTAAAACCTACTTTTGTTTATTCTTACATTTAGCAGCTCAATCTAAACTAAGTGACATAAATGACTGAAAAATTTTTTCAACTCAGCATCTTTCGGCTTAAACACCGCTCATTTATATTTCCCAAATATTATTAACTATAACGTTTTTTTCAGGTAATTTGCCGTTTTTTCGCTGCTCTGGTCTTCACCAAAATTGGTATGTGATTAAAAATATTATTAACGTAATTAAATGTATAACTAATACTTACATACAATTAAAAAATGTATCTCGTTGTCTTGATTTAAAATATGTATGTTTTTTTATATACATTATTATTTAATTGTTGTATCAATCAACTTGAAATTTTCAAATATTAAATTAAACTCAGTAAAACTATAAAGAATCGACATCGATTCCAATGTCATCTTGTCAAATTATAAAAGAAATACGACTCGAAAAATATAAACATACCTACTTATCTTTGTTGATAGGTATCAATGTTAATTATTTATTAAGAATTACCTATAGTAAGTAAAAATCTGTGCTTAAAAATATCCTTTAACTTCTTACACAACACTAATATGCAAAATATGTAACAAGTGCAAACGATCTAAAGCAATAGAACATTCAATTTAGCAAAACACCGCCACAAAATGTGACGACATTAAATTCCCAGCACGCATATATCATACGAATATAAAACCGCAGTTCGATATTTTGCACATGAGTTTGCATAACAAGAGTTTTTGCTATAAAAGGAAACTACGAACACCGTGACAGACGTGAGAATAGCCAGAGTGTTCACTGCTTGCTCTCCTATGCAAATTATTGCATCATTAAACACCTCGCAGCAAGCTTTCGTGTTACCCTGACGGCGGCAACTCGTCCGCCTGTCAGTTGTTAGGCCGGATACATTTGATTGGCGTTAGTTTGTTTAGTCATTTTAAGAAATGCCGTCTTGAAAACCCGATGTTCAGGAAATTTGTAACGTGTCCACGTACACTAACGAGACTGTTTCTTTTAGGAGATGGTACAATGAAACTCTAATCATTTGATTGGTAGTGAAGATAGAAGCGTACTAAGGTATAAAGGGGCTATTGATTCTTTGTAGACTCGTAAGTTTATAAAAAGTTGTAAAGCACTTACAGAGTAAACTCTTATTTAACACGCATATTGGTGAATTACTTCTCTTTTGATCTTATTGACTCTATCTTTGGTTTTACTTACTTACTCACATTGGTAAATTGCTTCACTTCTGATTTTGTTGACTTTATCAATTAACGTCTTCGGTCGATATAAATTCAACACATATTACATGATTTGTTTTTCCCTTTATGGCAGCGAGTTCTGGGGCCCTACCATGAACACTTATAGCAGTATCATTTCGATCTAGCTAAATGTCCGCCTTTATACATACATACATACATATCTTCACGCCAAGTCCCTTACGGGGTAGGCAGAGAGTA
>NJDC01001493.1:285905-301603 GCA_002245475.1 Calephelis virginiensis
ACGTCTTCGGTCGATATAAATTCAACACATATTACATGATTTGTTTTTCCCTTTATGGCAGAGAGTTCTGGGGCCCTACCATGAACACTTATAGCAGTATCATTTCGATCTAGCTAAATGTCCGCCTTTATAAGCATCTATATGATGTACGTCATAAGGTTGTCTTTCTCCGATGACAATTAGTATTATTGAAATAATACTGTTTTAAGAGCTTATGATAACCCCCCTGAACGGATTAACCTCGTCTTTTAGTTAACATTATATTAGGCTTACCGTCGCTAACATCGTGACATCTTACCAGGTGGTAGAGTTTTGCAGCGACAAGCCCAATTGGGATCGCAACTTTACCTATTACTGCCGCCATATCAACAATGCTTCCTGTTATAGTGTTCTGGTTCAAAGGGTAAGGTAGCCAGCTAACTAACTTTGCTCGAGGCCTAACATCCCGGACTCAGGTTGGCTACCCAACATCACCACATTTGGTGTCTCCAGGCGGCGTGAATTTCTTACCATCAGGAAATCCATCTGCATGTTTGCCTTCCTATATCATAAAAAAGTAAAGAAGTGGGTTTAGATATTATTTCAATTAAATATGTTTTTTTTAATAAATAAATGAATAAACTTGATCAATTAAACTCATATCACTTAATTGATAGAAGAGATGGTGGAGTGCTAAGATAGAAAATGTAAATTAATTATTTCTTTGTAGGTTCGTAGAATAAATCCATAGATATTCAAACGTACAGATAAACCGTTATCTAACAAATACCGACTTAATTTTGAGCAGGACCAGTACCACTCTAAATTTACTGTTTACAAACACGATTTCAAAGCAGTTCTTAGTTAGTTTATCTACTGTTATCATTATTAAAACGGATATTTCGTTAAGAAAACACCTCAGTTGATAAAAAGCGTAGTTAGATTGCTACTTATTGGTAGGTAACTCCTTGGAGAATATGCACACTGGATATCCCCGAAGGGTAGGCAGAGGAACAACCAGGGGCACCCACGACTAGCTAAAGATACGAAGTCCCACAAAGTGACAGGTGGCAAGGCTATCAACAGCCAGGAACATTTCCAATCCCGGGTAACGTTTTTTTTTATTAGTGAAAATACACATTTTCTATTTTTTGCTGCCCGACAAGGGAACTTCTTGTATCTTCACGCCCATTTCCCGAAGTCGAACCCGGTACCTCATACACTCAAGACCGACAACTGAACCGCTAGACTACAGAGGCGACAAGGGAACTTAATATGATAGTATTAATAATAAGACGTATAATGTTTCCTCCAAAATTTACTTTATTTAGCGAGTAAAAATAATTCTCAGACAATTATTTCCAACGGTAATAAAATTAATTAAAATTATCTAGACATATTATAAATTTCACTTTAATTTTGTTTAAATATAAATTTCACGAAGCATGACCGGATATGACATCAAATTACTTTTTATTTTGATAATTTTTGGCTTTATCTGCTTTTTTATTTACGACCTACTTAAGTATATAATTTTATACTCGTATATGGTTGTCATGGAAAATTTATTTTAATTATCGCTTAACCGAAAAGGTGGTTTTAGGTGACCCAAATTATGAATAGTATAGATATTATTTCTGCTGCGACGGTTTCAGTGCCTTCCATTCATGTTCCAATTTGAAAATAAGTGAATCCCTACCTAGGCAAGTTTTTATTTATATTGTGTTGATTCGGGCTCCTTAGTAGAATAGACCACCCGCCTTCCGGCAGACGAGCATAGGATTACCGTCACTAACACGGTGACATCTGACTAGGTGATAGAGTTTCGCAGCGAGTCGTCCGGATTGGTACCACCGCCTTACCTATTCCTGCCGCCATAGCGTCAATGCTTGCCGTTGACGTGTTCCGGTTCGGAAGGTAATGTAACCGGTAAGCTTACTTTTACCCTAGGTCTAAGATCCCAGCCTTGGATCGGCAACACACCATTGCCACCTTTGGTGTCTCTAGGCGGTTTGAATTTCTTACCATCAGGAAATCCGTCTGCTTGTTTGCCTTCCGTTATCATAAAAAAACTATTCTCTATGCATCACTAATAACTATGATATCTGCAAGTAAAGGTTATCTCTTACCACCAGAAGATCTTCCAGTTTATTTATTACATTTTGAATCAAAAGAATAGACATCTTCTTCTATAATATAATAATGAATTGCTAAATGTGTTTGTAAGCGCATAACTTCGGAGCGACTGAACCCATTTGGAAATTCTGTTTTTGTGTTTGCTTTTGTTAGAAGAAGGTTCTTATGAAGAGATAAACCGGGAAAAGTTCAGGGAAGGGCATACAATCTGAACGGGTTAAAGGAACTTCGCCCGGACAGCTAGATTGTTAAAAAGCGAATGATGATGTCTGATGTTCTTTCTTCTTTCAAACAAATCTTGTTGCGATTTATTTAGAGTACATAAGCCAAACGGGCAGATGGCTCTTGCTTAAAAATAATCTTCACCTTTAGCAACATAGATGTTACTGGAGTGTCACCGTTTCTTAGGATCTTAGGTCACTTGAGAAAAGTGTACCTCTCCTCTAACATGGAACAGGGCAATGGTATAGTAAACGATTAGCCTAAATTGGTAAACTACCTTTGCCTGCCTCTGTAACGTCAGCAGTCGTTAGCTTGGTTGCTTCTATACTAAAAAAAAGTCTACATACTCGGAATAAAAAAGTGGATCATCTGTCCGTATTCTCGAAGGGGTACGCAGTGGCATCTCCAGGACACTCTAGCCGAAGGTATTTAGTCCAACAATGATTATTACTTCATTTTAACAATGCAATAACGTCTTTGGTCTATAAACAATTTTGATATCCAACGACCAGATATTAGCATTAGTTGTTTTTTGTACAATTAAAGTATGTCTTTATGCTCGGAATAAAAAAGGAAGCATATATCTTCACGCCGGTAGTAAACCTAACCAGCCACTTACCCAAACTTTAAGTAATTGTTTTTATTAGAAAATTGAAAAAAAAACACATTTTAAGCTTGATCCAGGAATCGAACCCGAGACTTTATGTAGCCAACATCAAACTATCCCATAAAAAAGCATCATCGCGCCCATAACCTGAAGAAGTTGCCACAGGCATAACCAGTGTACCCACGACTAGCCGAAGCCACTAAGTCTTACAATGTGATAGCTGGTAAGCCTATTGTCAACCGGGTACATACCCAATCCCGGGCAAAGATATTTCTATTTAAAAATAAAATAACACATTTTTCATTTTTTATGCCTGACCTGGGGATCGAACCCAGGCTCTCAAGAAGCAAGTCCGACGCCGAACCACAGAGACGACTATACCATGAATCGATCAATCGTAAGAAATAAGGAAAACTCAGCTTGTATAAACCAGATTACGTATGAGATAAATATTTATACCCACCGCAGTTCACAACGTAGTGCCAAACACTTTCTACTCCTTGCAATTCTATTTGGCGGCGTCCTACGTGCCAGCTTTACATTGAATTTTATACTTAATCCGTCCCTGGTATGTGTGTACCTTACAGATAGATACACAAACCTATGCCTAGGATTAGAAACTCAGACGATTTGTAACAGCAATGAACCCGATATATTACCTACTTATGGATGGATTTGGAAAACTATTGTCGTTTTAGGTTGAAAGTGTAAATAAAAATACTTTAACAGAGCCGCTGTTAGGTAGGGCGTGGTTGAGTCCAGGGCGCCCAAATAACGAGGCCTTTATAAACTCATTTAACAAGTCTAACTAAATTGTTAATTCCCTAAATTTAATAGAAAAAAGTAGGTATATTTACGCCCATATCCCCGAAGAGGTAGGCAGAGGTACAACCAGGGCAACCACGACTAGCCGAAGACACTAAGTCCCACAACGTGATAGGTGGCAAGCCTATCGTCAACCGGGCACATTTCCAATCCCGACCAACATTTTTTTTTAATTAGAAAATTGGAAAAATCCAATTTTTTTTTTGTTGCCCGACCCGGGAATCGTACCTGGAACCTTATTCAGTCAAGTCCAATACCTGGACCGCTAGACCACAGAACATTAATAATAATAATAATAACAAATCATCTTTATTTCACATAAACCTACAACAGGCACTTGTGACGGGTCTATATATAAATAAAAAATCTACCACCGGATCAGAACGCGGCCGCACACTGAGAAGATCCGGCAAGAAACTCAGCTGCCTTGTCTTTTTTACTTACTTTACAATATATTTACAATAATTTATGTAAAGATACATTATATATTAAAAGAGATTGGCATGAGGAGCAATTACTCCCAAGCAGTCTTATCTGCTAAATATTTAGCAATGTTATAATAACCCTTTTGATTTAATTTACATTTAACACATTTCTTAAATTTATTAATTGGAAGTTCTTTCATATAATTGGAAAGTTTATTGTAGAACTGTATACATAGGCCCATGAAAGAATGGCTTACTCTGTGGAGACTAGACACATGCACAGCAAGATTATTTTTATTCCTTGTATTGACACAGTGTATATCACAATTTCTTTTAAATTAACTTGAATTTCTGTGAACATACATTAAATTTTCAAAGATATACTAGGATTCTAAAGTTAGAATTTTGATTTCTATGAATTTTTCTCTCAGGGAAACTCTTGGACCAAGGTTATAAATTGCCCTTATGGCTCTCTTTTGTAAAATAAATATAGTATTGACTTCGGCAGAACTCCCCCAGAGAAGAATTCCATACGACATGATGCTGTGAAAATAACTAAAATAAACCATCCTAGCGCTTTCAACATCAGTTATTTGTCTCATTTTCTTAACAGAATACGCTGCTGAGCTTAATCTAATTGCAAGTTTATCAATGTGTGGGCCCCATTGCAATTTCTTATCAATTGTTATTCCTAAAAACGTAGTAGAATCTATAAGGTCCAACTTGTTCCCATTAAGTTGTACGTTGGTATCTACTTGCCTCACATTTGGCATTGAAAATTGAATGCAATTAGTTTTTTTTTTTCATTAAAAAAAAGATTATTTACATTAAACCAGTGTACAACTTTTGAAATCGCAATTAATAGAAAAAACTTATAACATTTACAAAATTTTAATAAATTGTAGCTTGTTGTTTTATCATTTGCCTTTTTAAACGACTCCACAAAAGAAGGAGCTTTACAGTATGACTGCATGTTTCATTCAATCATTACCTTTTTCATCCAAATACGCCCATTTCGAAGACTCTTGACATGAAACTCGAGCGATTTAATCATGAAACTTCAACCTAGGCCTCCCTGGGTATACCCATCCAGATTTGCAATGTGCAAAGGAGACAAAGCAGATGTCCACATGACCGAAAGAAACGGAGCCTTTTCTCATTTATAGAGTCCAGTTCCAATATTGCAACGTAGCATGACCTTTCTCATTTAAAGAGCCCAATTCCAATTTTCTCTAAGTTTTGCAATTATCCCATTTGTAGCGTTAAATTAACTGCAAATATAAACAGCGCTGAAAATAGCTAATCACGGAGCATAGGCGCGACGAGAGGACCAATCGTAATAGCGCCTGAGTGCATGTCCGCGATCCTAACTACGATAGCATTGTGCAGTGTGCGCAAGCGCCGATTGCGTCGTCGATTGGGGAACCCTGTCGGTTACGTGTCGCCTCTCGCCCCTATCTCAACCTTGGATCACACGCAAATTATAATCGATACCATTATTGTAATCCAAGTATAACACTGGCACCACTATTGTTAGTTTGCCATATTGTCTGTCGTCCAGGAAATCACTTTTTTGCACTGTTTCTTATAAGAATTTGTGTAGGTACAAGAAGTAATCGCGAGTGAAGAAGATAGCCTCTGGGGTCTAGCGATCCAAGTTTTAGACTTGACTTCATGAGATCCCGCGTTCAATTCCCGGGCCGGCAACAAGAGAAAATGTAGGTAGTTTTCCAATTTAAAAAAAAGTTTGCTTGGGAATAGATATGTGCCCGGTTGGCAATAGAGTTGCCACCTATCATATTGTGGGACTTAATATCTTCGGCTAGTCGTGGGTTTCCTGGTTGTTCCTCGGCCAACCCCTTCCCGGATGTGGGCGTGAAGATATTTCTAAACGTAATAAGATTTTTTTAATACAAAAATAAACTTGAATCATCGTATGTATAGCTGATTACGGAGTCATTAGTGGACGTTTCTGACAAACTGTCTGCACATATCAGACGATGACCAATTTGAGTAGTTGTCGAGTCAACACGTACGAGACAGGCCTACCACAAAAACGTATTTCTTTGAGATGAGGAAGCATTACTGAGAAAAATTATAACCTGATTTACAAGCTGTTGCATTAGCTTATGTTTCCGTATTTCATTGTTATGGATATATTTTTCTTTCTAGAAACCTACGCGCATAACTCTCAAACGACGAAACCAATTTGGATGGTTTTGATTTTGAAGTATTAACTATATTAAATAGCGATTAAACTAGGTATTACTGCATTTGAGTTTTTCCTATACTATCGTTTGAATTGGATAAGTGCGGGGTTGGCGAAAGACCTGCAATTAACATAAGGTGATTTTGGGAGTAAGGTACCTTTGGCTAACCTTAGACAACAAATAAGAATCAGAATTGGTCCCGAGGGTAGGCTAGCTGACAAACTTGCATAATAGGCCTTACGCCTTGACCGTGGGATATCAAGGCTTGTAACATCTATAGAGTATGTCAACCACAGTCGACTCTTACCGTCAAGAAAACCATATTACTTTGCTGTTAGAGATGATATTACTATCTCTTCTGTATAAAAATGAATCCCCATTTCTCTTGGTCATCGCATCACGCATGATCACGCGTTAATTCAATTTTATTTGCGTTAGTTATTGTCAGCTGCAGGTTCATACATACAACTACAATCATACAATTGGTGTGTGAATCTTGGTGCTCGGTAGGACTTACATTTATCCGAGGGCAGTATCAAGAGTTTCTGAAACTGACGTGTTTGTATGAAAAGGTCAAGTAAGGTGTAGCATGTTAGGTGGATTTGCAACTTGGCACAACCCTCTAAGTATCTTCATGCCCACATCCTGGAAGAGCTAGGCAGAGATACAAACAGAGAATCCACGACTAGCAGACAAATTCCACAATGTGATAGGTAGCAAGCCTATCGAAAATCGGGCACATTTCCAATCCTCGGCAACATTATTTTTATTAGAAAATTGCAAATACAAATTTTCTATTTTTGTTGTTGCCCGACCTAGGGGTCGAACCCAGGACCTCATGAAGAGTTGATATTCTCTACCTACCCGGCAAGGAACTTAGCGTGAAAACGTAGTAAGTACGTAACAAATACATTATTGATGCTAAACTCTTATAAGAACTTAGTGGAATTATATACTGATATTAGATAGATACTATGTAGAGATCTGTGGATAGGTTACCAAAATCTGACTAAAATCCGATAGCCACTAACACTTTAACTTCAAAACCGAAACGATTTAACAAATTGTACTAAATCATGAGAAACATTTCAAAAATAAAGTCTTCACTGAAAATGTATAATTAATATGTATGATCCTTTGATATTTATCATTTACAACCAAATCATTACATGCACTACATGTTTATTTCTTTTTAAGTTCCAATCCGAACGAGGCATGGGCGTGAGCAACCTGCCACTGTCTCCATAAATCTCGCCACTTGCAAATATATTGTTCCAACTCATAAATACTGCACCAAACTTTAGCCTGGATGGTCTTAATCAACGTATACCATATTGGGCTAATTGGGTTTAATACTTATTACTTAAACTGTAAACATTCTTATTAGTTTTTTTTTTCTAAATTAAGTTTATTCATTAAATAAATATTGCTAGCCAAATTATTAGTTACTAGTAATCGCCCATTGATCAAAATTCGACCATAATAAATTTTAATATCTTGTTGATAAGAACGTCATCTTCATTTCTCAAGACCAACTACTTTGTTTCCAAACTTTTTAGTGCGCCATCTGTGATATTTTATCGTTATCATCAATATACTTGTTTATGTGTTTCAAATGTAGGTAGTGTGGGTAATATTTTATTTATAGATTTAATGTACTTTATAAGTATTATTATTGAAATATATTAGCGTTCTCCACTTCTACTACACATAAACTATAAGTGTGACAAATTTCATGCTACTGCGTCCGCACAATTTTCGTAAAAAGGGCTCCAAAGTTTTGGCATCACGTATTAACATATAGATTAGTAACTATAGTTGTCTAACACCTACAACACAAGTATATAATTTGCTTACTTTATGCTCCCTGACCACAAAAAAGGAATTAGTAAAATTGTTCCCTCTGTTCACGCGTGATGCAATGACCAAGAGAAATAAGGATTCTTTTTTCATTCATTCATTCAAGTTAAGTGTGCCAAATTTTATGCTCCTACGTCATAATAATATTATAATATGTCATCTCCCATGACACGACTTTAGTTTCCTACAACACAATTAGAAGAATTTCCTCATACGTTTCCTCCACCAAATATTTACCAATCTAATGTTCTTTCCGTTTGCTTTTTTCTTCTTTTCTGAACCAGAGTTAGTGTTAATGACTGCTTTGTCTATCCAAAAGTTCATGTAAATGCCTAACGTTGCTACTTATGCATGATGATCAAGTTCAGTTCTTTATAGGAGAACGTCTTTGTGAAAAAACTGAATTTTTGGGTCGGAGTGACTATTAAATTTTTTTGTGTATTTTTAGGTTGGATTATTGTCTACTAGAACTAAGACCGTATTATAAATATACATGTAGTTACGAAGGAGTAATATTTGTTTGATTTTATTTATTTATTATTATTTAGAATTTATGCACTAGAATGTGTAAACGTGGACTTAAAGCTACATGGCATTCTCTCCCAGTCAACCTAACTTTATTTGAAAGAATAATTAAATGGGGTTTAAAAAAAAAGCATTTCCAAAACATTTGCAAATACATGATATTATAGTCTGTGTCACATTTTTTTCTTTATCACAAAATAAGAATAATAACAGGTTGGACCATGGAGTACCTTATTCCGAGCTTATTAATAAGACGGATTGTGTGAGTTTTGACGCCATCGTGAATGAAGATGGTCGTAATTTTTTCATAGTTATTGAATTTCGTGTTTATATTGAGTGAAATTAGTTAATTTAGGTGGGAATTAGATTAATTTTGTTCAGTGAAAGTGCACAAATCAAGTAACCATGAAGAAATTGGTATATCGTCTAATTCTTCGCTGCCGCCAAATCTCAATAAACGAGCTTGAGTAACGAAGCCACCGTTTTACTTAAGACCCAGACATGACTTACTGACGACTTATGACTGATGACTAATTATAATTGATTTAAAGTTTGATGCAAATTTCTACTTGACAAATGGCAAAATACCTAAAGAAAGAAAAAGAAAGACGGATTGTGTTTTGTTATCATATAATTTGTTTCCTTGGGTTTGATCAATTAGTTTACCATACAAATTTGTTAGTTATTTGTTTATTTAATGTTTATTTATTTGAATTTACGTAAACTTTGGTATAAAGTATGAATTAGCTGTTATACGCCTAGAGAAAGTAGTTGTTTTGATATGACCTTGCCTCAAACGTATAATTAGTGAATTATTATTAAAAGGTTTAGTTATGTAGTTTCATTATGTTACCTTTTACATTTATAAACATATGCAGTAGGGATTTATCATGAAGATTGTATGTATTATACTGTAGCTCTACCTACATTGAAGATATTTAAAAAAAAAATCTCGTACGTTTGCCTGTGCTTTTGCTGGAGCATACTAGGTATACATGGTATAAAAACATTAATGGTCTGATTTTCTTTAATTGATACTATAAAACAAAGTCGCTTTCTCTGTCCCTATGTCCCTTTGTATGCTTAAGTTTTTAAAACATATTTATAATATTATGTATATTTTATACCCGTGCGAAACCGGGGTGGGCAGCTAGTTGGTTATAATTTATGACACTGATTCAAATATTTTTAGGGCTCTCCAATTATGTAATTTTAATAAAAATATGCTACTTTGTATATAAGTTAACATTTAAAAACCAAAATACCACATTAGTTTATTAATTATGTACTGAAGGTAGAAATATCCAAAAAACTCAAATTTCATGACCATGTCAGTGGTTTAACAATTATTTTTACGAAGAGATTCTGATTGATTGACTTTGATTGAGAGATTGATTCCAAGTTAGTCCCATATCTTGATGGTTATTTCCAACACGGTGTCGTTGGGGTACATCAACATTAAATCACTAATTAAGCATAACACTTTAATTAAGCACAACTCAAACCACCTCTTTTTACAATCAGTTAAAAGTATTTTATATCGAAATCAGTCCCGTAGAATTGAATTCAATATTCTGATTTGAAATGTGTCACAAAATAGTATTAATTTAGTTTTCGCTGCTGAAATAACAGGAATAATTACTATTTCCAAGGAAATGGGAAATTGGTGTTTTAAGCAATAAATAACAAAACCATTAAAAATATGCTTCTTTACTGCGATTCACAATTACTTAAAAATAGAATTTAAAGAATTTCACACGGGTTATGCATTGTGCATTTCATACATTCAAAAACAAAAATACTTAATTAATTTTCACGAAATAAAATATCTTCCATCCATCTTTTGTGCATGCAACTAATTTTACAGATAATAACTTTAATTGAAATCTGATATGCAAACGAAAAATGTTTAGATTCTGTATAATTCATAGTTAAAAAAAAAACCTTTTTGCGCGCCGATGATTCCATACAAACCTCTAAGTATATGTATAAGTAAAAGTTCCCTCATCACATCACTATATATGTAGTATAAAACGCAGTCGCTTCCTATGTCCCTTTGTATGCTTAATTATTTTAAACAACGCAACGGATTTTGATGTATTTCTTTCTTTCTTTAAGTTTTGGCCTTCACGTTAGTATTTAGCCATTAGTCAAGTAGAAATTTACATCAAATTTTATATCAATTTCAATTAATTTTATTTAGTCATCACTCGTAAGTCGTCAGTAAGTCATGTCAGGCTCTTGGGTAAAGCGCGGCCTTTTTACACAAGCTCATGTAACGAGATTTGGCGGCAACGAGAAAATATACGATAAGCTAATTTCTTTATAATTATTTCATTTGTGCACTTTCACTGAACAAAATTGTACAAAATGCCACCAAAATTGACTAATTTCACTCAATATTAACACGAAATTCAATAATTATGAAAAAACTTCGACCATCTTTTCTCTCGATGGCGCCAAAACTCTTTTGATGTATTTGTAATAGATAAAGTGGTTAATGAGGAAGGTCTAAATGTATATTTCATAACCATGCGAAGCCGGGGCGGGCCGCTAGTTTAATTATATGATGTAACTAAACTTCACTTTTGCTAACAAAAAATTAAGTTACACACCTGATCAGCGGGCGCGTAAGTTTTATCAATAAGGGGTTAATGCTCTCATTTTTTTTTCTTTATCTGAGCTGTAAGGCGTATATTCGTACCAAGTTTAAGGATTCTGAGTTCGTGAGAAGTAGGTTTTGATTCTCTTGCAAGTTTCAAAATTTTCTGAAATTTGCAGCATAAACAGCTGCATCTTTTAATTGCATTAGATTAAAAGTTGGATTTCTACAGCTTTCAGCGAGATGAGAGCTTTTTTACCTACAGAATTGAGTTTTCTGTATAAATTTTAGCTAGATACCATTTCGCATTCCTGACCGAAGGGGTCTTGACAGTTGATAGGACGGACAACAAAGTGAGCATATAAGGTTTGGTTCCTTCGAAGTACGGAATAATAAATTGTAATTAATGTTTATTTTAAGCGTCTTCGTAGTGATTAAAGTAACAAAAATTACCGTAACTGTTATAAATAGAAAATAAAAATAATTTATTCCCTATTTTATTGAGGAATTATTAAATTATATGCAAAAAGAAATATAAGTTCATAGGGGTTAGTATGCTGAGACGTAACATGAGACAACAGCTGTTATGTAACGGCTTTAAGCTATAAATTGACGATATAAGGTCAGGGTCCCCATATAAACGTTCAATGCTCGATGCACTATGCCGCAAAGTGGTCATTCGTTTCAAATAAATTACCATGTAATGGCATGTTAATTTGCATACTCTACACAAAGCTACCGCAATCTCAACAAATGAAAAACAACTGTATCACTAAACAATAAAATATATTTCAGCTTATGTTTTTGTGTTCATTCAAAAGCTCCGAGTCGCTGTTCAAGCGGAAACTTTTAGAACTACCACAGTTAATTGAAGTTCATTCGCCATCCCAGAGATGGCAGCACGGGAGTGTAGTGAAATGGTTCACAAGGGATGGTTTGGAAATGGGTCGCACTATTCATAGGGTAGGTTTTGTTCAATCATCTTGTTGTTGCGTTTATCGAAGAGATGGCGTTGTTGTTGCAAATTTTATATTTTTCAGTTTTTGGCAATGATATTTTTGAGATGTTTTAACATAACACTACATAACATAACATTATTTTTCGATAGAAGTGAGAGAGTTCCTTTAAAATATTTTATAACGTTCTTTGCAATTTTCGTTTTGAGTTTAATTATGGCACTTGATAGTGGACAATCACACGGCTGTCCTGATAGTAGGTAAAAGACAGTCGTGACATAGGCTACGCACCTTTGTCTTCTATGGTGTCTCTATAGACATCATGTTATACGTGAATTGCTGTCTTGTAGCTGGGATGTTATGCCTTTTTTAAAAACCTACCGGCCACACTACCCTCCGAATCTGATTATGACAGATTCATTAGTACGGTATGAAAAGGTAAGGCCGAGGATCCCTTCTCGGGCAAATTGCTGCACGGCCACCACCAGTAGTCTTGGTAGCGTGACTCGTGTCACTTTCTTCGCCTCTTACAAGCTACCTAGAAGGAAGGCAGATGCCAGATACTTACTTTATTCTACACAGAGGACCCGGGTCAATACGAGAAAAAACGGTTAGGAGTAGGTACATATGATAAAAATAAATACCACTCTAACTTAAAATAAATAGGCGACACTCTATGGTAATAACTAACATTAAAAAAGGTAAAAGTAAGGTAAAGGTTAAAATATTTTTTTGTGTTTAAAAAGGCTAACCTTTTTTAATATTCGAGCAAAACGGACTGTGTAGACATTTTCAGTGAGCCATTGACCATTTCTACTTCAGGTTTTCTTAGAAGTAAGGTCAGGTCACTGATTTCGCGTAAGATACCTACTCGTTTTTTGCAGAAACTTGTTTCAAAGGTATCTAGTAAATATTTTTAATTTGTATAGAATGTTATCCACACATAGGTTCTAGGGAAGAACCAACTGCTTGCCTACTTGTTGGATAGCTATACTAATAAGATTTACGACCAATATTAATAACCTATCTATAGATAAAGATAGGCCTTCTACAGTCTTATTAATAAGAATTGAGTAAAGTTCCCCAAGGTTCAACCTCGTATTTTTTATTAGATACTTTATTACAATGTGATACTGACTATAATATCAACTTAATTTTATTCCTACCTTAGACGATTATAAGACGCCTACCGTCTTATTAATAAATGTGGTGTAGGGTAGGTGTAAGATTAAGTTGATATAATAGTCTGTATTACATTGTAATAAATGCTATAATACCAGGTTAAACCTTGGAGTACTTTACTCCGTGTTTATTAATAAGGCAGCTACAGTTTTGTTGTTAAGATATAATAGAAAAATAACGAGGTTAACTAGTATTTGACCTAAAGTAGCACGATCTCTTATCTTAGATAGGTTATTACATGTTTGCCGTTGAAAAGTAATGCTGCGCAAATAAAGTTAGGTGTTATTGACTTAAGAAAGTTGGTTTTTAAACGATAAACTATGTACCAACCGATTGCAATAATTAAATATTATCGCCTCTGTGGTCTAGCGGTCCGGCGTTGGACTTGACGTCTAGAGGTTCGATCCCCGGGACGGGCAACAAAAAAGATAGAATTTTAAATTTTCTAGTAAAATAACGTTGCCCGGGATTGGATATGTGCCCGGTTGGTTGGCTTTTGGCATTTTGGGACTTAGTGTATGTCTCTGTCTACCTCTTCGGTGGTATGGGCGTGGAGATACTTTTTTTAATATTCTTATACTATCCAAAAACAATAAGTATCGTGAGCGAACCTACACCTAAAGACTATAATAAAACTATAAGCCAATTTAAGTCGGTAGGAAAAAAAGGAGGTGTATCAATAACGAAAATGTTCTAACACAATGGAACAATAAACAGCGCGACAAGCGCTACCGAAAATGTTTTCAAACGATTGTATTATTCTAATTTTAACAATAAAAGTGAAAGCTAAAAACTTCATGCAGATTTCAATTTGCGTAAACATACCTGTGATTAGGGCTGTCACTTTTGTATCTTGATCTCGAAGCATGCACAGTGTGACGGGAGGGATGGTATCTGAAATTATTCCTCTCGCAATTTTTATTTTACTTTTGAAAACAACCATACTGCTGCCTCTCAGACAGCTTGAAAGAGATTAGCATAGCTTGTGATTTAACCCGCTTTAAATAACAAGGAGGTTAAATGTTCGACCTTAATAATTTCGAATCTAATAAATAATTCCCTGGATTAATTTTAATTGTGAGTTAAACTACAATTATCGTCATCATCATTAGTCGGTGGATGTCCACTGCTGGATATAGGCCTCCCCCAAACAGCGTCACAAGTCACGGTCACCAGCCGCTTGTATCCAGCGACTCCCTGCGACTTTGAACACTACGTCCTCCGGTACTGGGCCGCCACTCAAGTACCTTTCTTACCCAGTGGTTGTTGGTTCTGCGAGCAATGAGGCTTGCCCATTGCCACTTCAGCTTGCTGACTCTGTGGATTATGTCGGTTACTATCGTTCTCTTGCGGATCACCAAATTATGGATCATAACTCGCAGAGAAACACCGAAACTATTAAATATGTAATCAATTAATTAAAACTATCTCAGAGTTTAATTTTTAACTCAGGAACATGCAAGAAGACCTGAAAGAGTTAATGCTTCTTGTGATGATTGTGGTCAGTATAGAAATCGTGCATTCCTAAAAATAAGAAAATTGTTCTACTAGTTTACCAACAGCATAACCTTTCAAAACAACTTTTTATGGTTTTAAGTTGATTGAATTTCTTTAAAAATAATTGTGTTACGGATCATAGATAAGTGAAGGACGTAGATTAGTTTTGGCAGCCCTATCTGTGATCCTTTACAAGGTTCACTTGCATAATCTTAGCTTCTGACAATGCAATTTGTGAAGGTCTCCAAGGAGCGCTGACCCAATTCCGACTTTGTTGTATTGTGATTGTCTGACAATTGTTTTTCATTTACCTGAGGATGTCAGTTTTTAACCTGTTATGCCATTCATATAGATTTCACTTTATTATTATTTTAAAAAGTATCTTCACACCCATATCCCCGAAGAGGTAGGCAGAGGCACAACCAGGGCACCCACGACTAGCCGAAGACACTAAGTCCCACAATGTGATAGGTGGCAAGCCTATCGGCAACCGGGCACATTTCCAATCCCGACCAACATTTTTTTATATTAGAAAATTAGAAAAATCAAATTTTCTTTTTGTTGGCCGACCCGGGAAAATGATACTTGCTGTCTGTTCCGGCTTCGCTCGGGTGGTAATTTTTTGATCATAAATGGAGATGTAAGCTATCCTATCTTTCAAGTTGAATCAAA
>NJDC01001493.1:301656-364069 GCA_002245475.1 Calephelis virginiensis
GCAGAGGTACAACCAGGGCACCCACGACTAGCCGAAGACACTAAGTCCCACAATGTGGTAGGTGGCAAGCCTATCGCCAACCGGGCACATTTCCAATCCCGACCAACATTTTTTTTTATATTAGAAAATTAGATAAATCAAATTTTCTTTTTGCTGGCCGACCCGGGAAAATGATACTTGCTGTCTGTTCCGGCTTCGCTCGGGTGGTAATTTTTTGATCATAAATGGAGATGTAAGCTATCCTATCTTTCAAGTTGAATCAAACTGCACACTTTGTGGAAATTTGATTAAAATCGGTAAAATAGTTTAGGAGTCCATCCCGAGAAACAACGTGACACGTAATTTATATATATTATGAGTTTGCGTCATTGGTACAAATGTTGAATCTCTTGTTTTTTAAATAAATAAAAATAATTATTTAATCGCCTCTGTGGTCTAGCGGTCCAGGTGTTGGACTTGACTTCATGAGGTCCCGGGTTCGATTCCCGGGTTGGGCAACAAAATGCGTTTTTTTTTTTCAATTTTCCAATAAAAAAATTTTGCTTGGGATTGGATGTGTGCCCGGTTGGGGATAGGCTTGCCACCTATCACATTATGGAACTTAGTGTCTTCGGCTAGTCGTGGGTGCAATGGCTGTGCCTCTAAGATACCCACGACTAATCGAAGACACTGAATCCCACAATGTGATAGGTGGCAATTCTTTTACCGACCGGACACAGATCAAATCCCAAGCAACGTTAATTTTATTAGAAAATATATAATCCAAATTTTCTGTTTATATTGCTTGTTGCTCGACCTCTGAATCTAACCCAGGACCTCAAGAAGTCAAGTCCTACGCTGGAAAGCTAGACCACGAATGCGATTAACATAATTTAAGCGTAACATACTGCAAAAAGCGACATTATTTTCACTACGCGGTTGTGTTTTTATTCCTTGTTAATTACGAAGTGGTTCCGTAAAAAACGTATCAAGATCTGACAAGTGATTTTTGACCTATAATTAATAATAAAATCAACGAAACAATGTCGTTGAAGTACTTGAAGATATAATACTACTAATATTATAAATGCGAAAGTTTGTATGTTCATTTATTTGTCACGCAAAAACCGCTTAGCTGATTTTTATGAAATTTGGCACACACATAGAGAGTAACTTGGATTAACACATAGGATAGCTTTTACCTCGAAAAACTGTTCCAGTGGAACTATTAACCACGCGGGCAACAGCTAGTTAAGTATAACTCAAAAACCTTTAGTCTGTAATATAATCTATATATTAATGCCTGATGCTAAAACTTTGGAACTCTTTTTACGAAAACTGCGCGAGCGGAGGAGTATTAAATTTGGCACACTTATATTTTATTTGTAGGAGAAGTGCAGAACTCTAATATTTTTCAATAATAATGCTTATAAAGTACATTAAATCAATAAATAAAACATTACCCACACTACCATACATTTGATACACACAATCAAATACATTGATGATAACAATAAAAGATCACAGATGGCGCACTATAAAGTTTGGAAACAAAGTAGTTGGTCTTGAGAAATGAAGATGGCGTTCTTATCAACAAGATATTAAAATTTACTGTGGTCGAATTTCAACCATTGAACGACCACTAGTTTTTATTTATTAGGTGGTATAGTTTCGCAGCGACTCGCCCGGATTGGTACCAACGCCTTACCTATTCCTGCCGCCATAAAGACAGTACCGTTGACGTGTTCCGGTTTGGAAGTTAGAGCCGGTGAACTTAATTTTGCTCGAGGCCTAACATCCTGGCCTAAGGTTATCAACGCATCATTACCATTTTGGGTGTCTCTCGTCAGGAAATCCGTCTGCTTGTTTGCCTTCCAATATTATAAAAATATATACACGGTATCACTAGGAAAGCACTGCCTACCACAAAAAGTATCCTCAAAGTAAATAGAAGAGTAATCACGCTACACACATACAAAAACATCCAACCAACTTGATAACTTCCTCCTCATTCGAGTATACTCGAGTTAGTAGTCCTCGGACTTTACCACTAAAATAAAATGTCATAAAAAATTGATAGCATCATTGGTATTTAATAAATATGTAACTTAAAAATATATTAAAATAAATTCCAATTTTAGAAATGAAAGGTTTTTATAATTCATATATTTACATTTTGATGTGAATACCTTCAATATTATCAAAGTACTTCTTAACCTCAAGGTACTTGAAGATATCGATAAGTATACTATCCTACACTCATTATATAGATATTGGTTAACGGAAGTCAAAACTGTGAGAACGAAGATGGGATGCGACATGTTTTTAAAGTGCCTACTATCTACTCGGTTCATATAAAATAGCTCGAGATCCCTTGACAATCTCAGAACCAGACCTTTCACATTTTATAATTCTAAAAAGTCCTTGAAGCATGCATTCAAAATAGTAAAGATAAGAGTACAATAAATTTTGGGTCATCGTGACTTTGGTGTCAAGTGTAATTTCGTTTTTACACTATATTTTTGTAAAGTGCCTACTATCTACTCGATTCATATTAAATAGCTCGAAATCCCTTGAGAATCTCATAGTCCGACCTTTGACACTTTATAACGCTGAAAAATTCTGAAAACATATATGTAGATAATTTAGTTTTTATTAAAGAACTATTGAAGGTATTTTAGATCTTGGTCTTTGACCTCGGGTTATAAGTAGTTCTTGTCACAAGTAGGTCTTATTATTGGTTAATACTTATACTCCGTGCCTATCCCGTAAGAGACTTCGATGATAAATATGTTTATACGTATCTATTTAATACTTGTACGTTAACACTTTTAATATTTGAGGAAAAGTAACAACTATATTATGTTGTTATGCGTGTATCTATATAAAAATGTGATATTAACTTTAAATCGCGTTTTAAAATACTTACCTATTTAACTTAAATTTGCAGGTTTTGTTACTTTTCTAACTGGAACGTGACAAAAGAGAGCTGTGACGTTATGGGAAAGGGCAGAGATTACGCGATAATCAGTCTTAATGATTTTTTTATTATTTTTTTGTTATTAAACCTATCTATGATTAGAGATCGTGCTATTTTAGATCAGTTGCTAGGTAGCCCCTGTTATTTTTCAATAATTAACAAAAATATCTTAGCAACAAATCTCTGGAAGGCCTATGTTTATCTGTAGATAAGTTATTAACATTTGCCGTAAGCTCATATCCCTGAAGAAGTACGCATAGATACAACCAGGGCACCCACAATTAGCCCAAACATTAAGTCCCACAATATAGGTAGCAAGCCACCAAGCAATCTCGCTAATGTTGTTTTTTTACAAGAAAATATAAAAAACGTGTTATTTTTTTGTTGCTCAACTCGGGGCTCGAACCATGAATCTCATTAAATCAAGTCTAACACCGCACGACTAGTCCACAGAGATGTCTGTGAAGATACCTACCACGAAGAAATAGCTATTAACCACGAAGTAGCTTTTTAATCTCAAAATTAGCAAAAAGCATGAACAGCATAACATATTATAAAACAGCAAATTAAAATAAAATAGTTTTTTGCACCAAAGTGCTATTATATATCCGCTATTAATTCAGAGGCAGAAGAGATGCTGTATAAATGATTTTTAAGCGCTTTAAGCAATTAAGCACCCCAAGTCATAAATCCGAAGACAGTTCAAGCATACATCCGAGGAATTTAGTTGTCTCGTAAAGCAAACATATGATTTATCCTCAAACACGGTGGTGGATGACGTTTCCACACCATAAATCGCGACTCAAGGCAAACGGACATCGGGTGTATGAAGATTTGACGTCACTACCGTTACATATGAACCCGGGTATGGTCACCCGGGTTCTCCTGGGTATAAATCTGGCGTATCCGGTCGGTTACCACGCCGGTAGCGGCGGCGATTATTCATTCAATATCGAGTTTTGGCTTCACTTGCTTCTAATCTTCGCCTGACCAAATTTATGGTTTGCTCGGTTCTAAAATTTTATTATTATCAGTCAGTGCTTGTTTAAATTCAAAAGACTGTTTTACAAATGCAATCCAAAACTAAAACCATTAGCGAATTCAATCCAAATTAATTTATTTGTAGAAAAACGTATTTCTACTTAAAAATTTTGTAAATTACATTACATAGAAATAAAAAGTATCATCACGGCCGTATCAACGAAGAGATACGCAGAAGTATAAACAGATTAGCCGAGGATACTTACGGCCGCACTCAAAGATGTCAATTATCTTTTAATCAGTCATTAAAACGATATTATACAAAATTCTGATTTCTTAATAGATTAAATATAATAGACGTCTCTGAGTGCCGGCATTAAAGATTATATTACAAATTAACAACTAATCGGGCCTAGTGTCGTACAAATATTGTAAAAAAATGCAATTTCAAACAAAAACAGACAGTTCTTTTTCACTTACAAGTCATTAATATAAATATGTAATTGTAACTCTCTCCAACGTGTCATGTTTTTTCAACCAAACCTGGATGGCTGGAGGCCTGTTCCGGCTTCAGGTTGGCACCGCATCATTACCACCTTTGAAGTCGTTAGGCAGCGTGTATTTCTTACCATCAGGAAATCCGTCTGCTTGTTCACGTCACGTCACACCCTGCACGTCACACAAATATCTGCTCTCGTCGGATATGGAACCCTGACCTTGCAGATTGTCCATGGCGTACATATTAGGCGTGCACCCTAACCAGTTAGGCGTTAACAATCACAAGGCATTAATTATAACTTGAAAATCCAAAAATAAGATATTGTTGTAATGAATTGAAGCTTTGCCTTCTTCAAAATGCTTGTTTTTATATGTTACTGTAAATATGTAATCAAAACCACTAGTCAATTAACTGTAAAATTAATATGAGACAAGCTCAAAATCATGACATATATTTTTTTAGGAAAAAGCATTAAAATCGGTTTGCTTAGTTACCAGCGTCACAAACATACAAAAAAAGACTAAAAAAAACAAACAGCCGAATGGTCAAGATTTTTTTAAGTCGGTTATTGAAATAGGTTAAATTAACTTTAAAAATGCATAAATAAACTTACTCTAGAGTAATTGTTTATAAACTTTACATATAATAATATAAAAGTATCAATAATTTAAAGTACGCCATACCTTTGAAGTTAGTGATTTAGCACAAATAACCAATTGCCAAAGCTAAAGTCCAAGTACATGCAATAAATCAGCACGGCATTTTTGTTTTCAACGCACCGATAACTCTTTTGTCATAGGGCGATGCAGGAGAAGTAGGGTCCAATGGAGTTATTTATATTGTCGTATTTTCCTTACCAGAAGAAAATTTCCTTTCTATTCGGTTCATGGGTCAGTGATCAGATTCGGTCGGCGCTGCTTGCCGTACTCGGACAGTTTAGGTTAAGAAGGTAGTATGTGATAATTTTAAAAGCAATTACGCTTTCTATAGAACAATAAAAATTCAATAACTTTTAAATTCAAAAAAAAATTAACTTGAAAATTAGCACTTTAAAAATTTGAATTAAAATATTCATAAATTTAAAAATAGGAAGTATTGATCTTATAACAGTTAAGGTCACTTGCACGTTCCTTTAAGTTAGCTTCTAACTAGGGTTAAATTGCACTACATTTGACCATTTCACTCGTTATTTAATGTAACCCAGAACCGTAGTAGGTACCTAAATTATTATACAAATTTTAAAGTGACAAATAAATTACTAAAAAAGTAAGTATCTTCACGCCCATATCCCCGAAGAGGTAGGCAGAGGCACAACCAGGGTACCCACGACTAGCCGAAGATACTAAGTCCCATAATGTGACAGGTGGCAAGCCTTTCGCCAACCGGGCACATATCCTATGCCGAGCAACATTTTTTTTATTAGAAAATTGGAAAAATCCGATTTTCTTTTTGTTGCCCGACCCGGGATTCGAACCCGGGACCTCATGCAATCAAGTCCAACAACTGAACCGCTAGACCACAGAGGCGAAGAGGCTAAAAAAGTACATCTTATATATTTTTTTTTAAATTTACTATCGTATTTTCGTCAGTCAATAAAAATAAAAAACAAAACAAAACAAAACATTAAAATTCGGACCGCAATGTTGGTCGAGGGGCTCGCGTACGACTAACTCCACCGGATAGCGAGTTCCATTTCTGACGAATACAGGCACTGGCATATAAATAAATGGCTTACTTTGGGATTAGATTGAATTTGTTGCAGGGATATTTATAAAAACTAATGGTCGCCTATTGGTCGAAATTCGACCATAATAAATTTTAATATCTTGTTGATAAGAACGCCATCTTCATTTCTGTGATCTTTTGTCGTTATCATCAATATATTTGTTTGTGTGTGTCAAAAGCATGGTAGTGTGGGTAATGTTTTATTTATTGATTTAATGTACTTTATTAGCATTATTATTGAAAAATAATAGCGTTCTGCACTTCTCCTACACATAAACTATAAGTGTGCCAAATTTTATGCTCCTTCTAAAAAAAACTTAATGTGTTTAAAAATGTTTACTATTGCATATATAAACCTATATAAGTAAAATGAGTCTACAAATAAGCAAAGGAGCATCTACAAAGGGTCGTGCAAACAAAGTGTACACTTTTGCTAATCTCTTATCCCTACAATGTTTAATTAGGTATTGCCAAGGATTTTGCAGTTACCTCCAATTTCTGCTATTCCCTCGTCACCCTGCTATTACTTCGCAACCCTGCCCATGGTCTACACCCCAGCGCGGGAAATAATTGTTTATTTTCGACAACCGTATACTTATTTCCACAATGACATGGCAAAGTGCTTATGTGTTACGTCCTAACCGTTCCTGGACTACGTGTTAAATAATTACTATTTTTATTCTGGTAACACTGGTTTTGGGACTCCAAGCTCTTAAATCATTTTTAGTTTGCGCGTTAATGAACTACATTCTTTAGTATTTTTTTATATAATTTTTCAGAAATTCGATAATTCAATAGCAAGGGTATTATACCCTTCGTGTAACAAATGAATAAATATCTCTGGACATATTACACAAATTAAATCTAAACCCAAAGTAAGCAAATTGAGTAATGCTGTGAGTTAAAGCTAAAGATACGAATACATAGAAATACTTATAGGTATCAGAATAAATATAATAAACGCTTAGACACGGAAATACAGACATTTAAATGTTCATCACACAAATGTCTGCCCATGTCGGGAATCGAACCCGAACCTCGCTGTTACTTGGTGGAGTTAGACGTGTACGCTAACAACTCGACTAACAAAGAGATAGTAGCGTATTAAAATAGGATGTTCAGTTATAACTATCTCGGTATTCCACTGATTTTGAGTGAGTTCAGATACCTATATCATATATCCATCCCCGTTTCAACTCGAGAATTTAATTTTCAGTCCGTAAACAGGAGTTCGTTTATTCATAAAACAGATCTTCCACAGATTATTGAACTTGTAAGTTATTCTAAGACTAAGCAATCTGGTGTTGAGACAAATTCTGCAGCATGACCGAACAGTACGGACCTGAAACGAAAACTAAGTGCAAAATTATTGATATAATGTATACTTACTTTTCATCGTCAGTACGTGGTAAAATTCCATTGTATACACATTTAAAAAAAAATCTTGTATTTTTCTAAATAATACGTTATTAACAACTTTATGTAATACTAGCTGCTACCTGCGGCTTCGCCCGCGTTTTCACAGAAACCCGGTGTGCGATCGGGATTAAAAATAGCCTATATGTTAATCCAGGTCACAATCTATCTGTCTTCCAAATTTCAGACAAATCCGTTCAGCCATTCGATCGCGGAAAGAGTAACAAACATCCATACATACATACTTACAAACTTTTGCATTTATAATATTAATAGGATAGGATTTAGCCAACCGAATTCTGTTTTCACCGCTTCATTAGGGCTTTGAAACTAAGTGTAAAAAGTCAAAACCAAAAAAACATTTGTTTTCGTTGTTCCTTGATGATGCTGTGAATAGTGAAATCTGTTGGCTTTAAATGACAAAAAGTGTTCAAAAAGAGTATTGCGGAATAAAATAACAGTTTTTTTTAATGGTTGTGTTTAATATCTTTATAACCAGGTATTTGTAATATCTTTATTATGTGTTCATATCTGTGTTATTCAGTAACTTCGTTAAAATTTTATTTTTTCCAATTTATGGCCGCTTCTTTTACTAAGAGGTCGTCTCATTTCGTAGAACACATGCACTACAATTGAAATATGAGTTAAATATTTTGAAGTTAGCTAGTTATCTATAAAATATGTCAAAAAAAGGCAATATGGATACCTTACGAAAACTTACACCCTGAACATGTGAGTTCTGTTATAAAAATAGTTTTGCTAGTCCAACAAATATTTATAAAACTGCAAAATGGAATTTTAAATAATATATACCAAAAATGAAACCTTACAATTTTTTTTTTATGAAATTTTTTTATGAAAAGGTAAAGAGTTAACTACCAAACTAAAAGTTTAGATCAACTTTGTTTACGATACATGTAGATATCTCCAAACAAAGTCTTTTATGATTGTAAAATAATAAGGATTGCAAAATATTAAGGATTTCATTTCCTTTAAAAAATGTGAGGACAATTGTTATTTACAACGTGTAAATAACAATTGTCCTCATATTTTACAAAAATAAGTAGAAAACTATTCTTGTAGTGAGTTTAAATAAAAGAAAAATAATTATTAGTCTACCGACTACGCTGTAATAAAAATGCTTAAAGATATATAAAAGTAGAATAAGTAATAAAAAGTCATTAAATTATGGAATTATTTAGTCATGAAATTATGGAGGCCGAGGTATCGATCCAATCTTGTTCTAAAATACATCGAATAAAATCAATTTTTACAGTTAATTAAATAAATCTAAAAAAAAGCCAAACAAAAACTTTGTATTTAAAAAATTAAAAAAAAGTTTTCATCAATTTTAATCTCAAACTTAATCACTTAAATCTAGTGAGCATACGATCTACGTAATATGACATAAATAACAGAACATAGAGGAAAGCGGGGTATAGACAACAACACAATAGCAAATGTCGGGGCTCACTCGCGATCATTGTAGCGTGGCGCGGGAGGCGTTACGAATCAATGGAGGGAATTATCGGCACTCAGAAAACCATAGAGTCTTCTTCGTCTTATTTTTTTATGATTGTTTATTTATCTGTTTGTTTATTATTATTAATTCCTTTTTTTTCGAAGTAAGTAGATAAATATACATTTTTCGACATACATTTTAATCAGCTATTAATATTTGATTTATTAAAATATATAACATATTCATAATTAAAATTAAATTTAAAAGGAAAACATTTTGTAAAAATAAAAACAAATACTCCTATTATTTTAATAGATACTTGATATTACATTACTAGGAAAAAAGTGCAAACAGATTTGAACTAGCACTTGAAGTGTCTTAAGTTGTTTGTGGATATTACTTATGCATAATATAGACTTACGATAATCCACAGCTCGTCATACTAATACAATAAGTTTTATTTCAACACAGAAAATCTACAAAAATAGAAAATCATTATGTAGACAATTAAACACCCAGCATTATGTTAGCCTCATAATCCACTTATCATATTTCAAACAAATTTCAATAAGTATTCATGATCCTATTAATATTATAAATGCGAGAGTTTGTGAGTATGTATGGATGTTTATTACTTTTTTATGCTCGAATTGCTGAACGGATTTGTTTGAAATTTGAAACACAAATACATTGTGACCTGGATTCCCATATACACTACTTTTAATCTCGATCGCACAACGGGTTCAAGTGAAAACGCGGGTGAATTCCCAGGCAACAACTAGTAAAGTATAATATAATTATTGTTAAGATATGCATCCCGGTTGTATATTTGATTATATTATGAGCATATACATTTACGTTTTATGACATAAATAATAGAGTATAAAGCAAACTGGGGGTAGCCAGTATCACTATTGCAAATATCGAATCCTTTTTATGATCTAGATTCTTGAATGGCATGTGGGAATAACCCATCAACAAAGCAAGTTACGCACTCAGTGTTCAGTATGTCTGAGTCTTCTTTCTATCTAGCCCAAGTGTGGATATAAAAATTATGAAAAATGCAATTTAAATTTAACTATTAATTAGAAGATTAGAAATTATTATCAGTATCATTTGGCTGTAATTCAATCCATATTTAATAAAAAAAACTTGTTACAACTACATATCTTCTTTCTTGCACAACGTTTGACAGGGAAAAAACGTTTACGTTAAGATCACGTCTAAAAATATCATCATTCATTATACATTGGTAAAAACATTTCGCATAAATTTAATGTATTTAAGTTTAATTACATAAAGTGTTTCATTAAATACAGCAGCCCGCTGCGTTGTTTTTTATAAATTCCATTACTATTTAAAATTAAAATTTTATTGTAAATTCCAAACTATTTTTAGAAACAGAATAATATCGCATGTTCAGATTTATAAAAAAACATCATACTTATTTTTAGAAACATTGTAGTTTTTAGAAAAAATGTTATTTAGAAATAGAAAGCTGCTAACGTTTGTTGAATGGTGTAGTTTTCTTGACTTCGGTTACAGTTGTGCATTTTTTAAGATTTTCGAGGGGATAGCGTTCATATCAAACTCCACCGACCAACCGCGAGACTCAGGTTCCATTCCCGACTGGGGCACATATTTGTGTGATGAATAACGATGTCTGCATTTTCGGGTAGGTGATTATTATATTTATACTACGATCTGTTGTATTTCTATGGGTTAGTACTGTTGTCAAACACCCATAACATAAGCACACAATTTGCGTTAGATCAATTTGGGTAATTTGTCCATGGATATTTATTATCATCATATCTCAATAGTAATAATAGTGTAATTAAACCTTGTCAATCAAGATTAGACATAAAGAAAATTGAGATGAAAATTTTCGTCTCCACAGTATTTTCTGTTCAAGATTGGTCCGTCCCACGCAGCGTATCGGTTGAAGAGGTAAATGAAATGCTATCCGGAGGGGAAAACTTAAATTACTGAATTTGAGGGTCAAAGAAATAAGTCTTTCGTAGACACATAGGACACGCCACACTGAATAGATTGATTTAAAATTCTCGACACTTTAAATCGTTTATCTACAATGAATACTAACACATACATTTATTGGAACATTCTATACATTTTCTTCTGATACTCTGTAGCGGATGTCAATGGGCGGTTATCATTTACCATCAGGTGACCCAATTATCTGTTTGGCTTCTCTAAAAAATCATTGTTTTAGAACGGTACTTTCGGATTACTGTAGCAAATAGACGCGGGTTTTCGGGTAAACAATTTATAGTCTTTATTATTGAGTACATAAAAAATAATCAAATGTCCTGCCAAACGCAAACGCAACAAGACGTTCTAGATCAGTGGTGGGTAAATTATGGCCCGCGGGCTGGATCAGGTCCGTGAGAGGTTTTAATCCGGCCCGCCGAGGGTTTTTTTTAGAAAAAATATGAACCTCGTTAAAAAAATTAATGGTCCGAATGTTAAAAGACTATATATTGCTTAAATATATATTGAGTATTTCATATGTTATGACTTCATAAATAGATTTTATTTTAATAAAGGATTGTAAAATGAAAAAAATTGCCTCATGTTATATTTATACAAAGTTTTATAATCGTAATATTTACTGCTATTTTTAGGTGTTTGAATTAACCGGCCCGCCTCAAGATTAATTTTAATTTACTGGCCCGCCACTAGATTTTTTTTAATTTACCGGCCCGCGGTCAAAAGAATTTGCCCACCCCTGTTCTAGATGGTTGTTTAGTTTGTTTTCCAATAAACTTTAATTGGTAGCTCATAAGAAGCGAGCACAGGTTATAGGTTAACGCCTCATTGGTCGAGTGGCTAGCGTACATGCTTAACTTTACCCACCACTCGCGAGGCTCGGGTTCGATTCCCGAGGGGGGCAGACATTTGTGTGATGAATATTTATAGGACAAGCTCATTTCTTACCATCGGGAGAGCCGTGCGCTTGGTCGCTGACTTTTCACATAAAAAAGACAAGATTATTTCCTTCTTCGGATTATTGCTAAATTTGAATTAAACCTCAGGTCGGATGCAAACCAATGTTTACAACCAGTGTTTACAACCGCCTAGAATTATCCTTGCAGTCAAACTCCACTCACCTCGCGATTTGGGCCTCAGGCCTTGCCATTTTGTTAGAGCTGCAAAATGGTTATTATTGGTTTTCCATGAAGACATGCGTTAACATTTACATTGTCATTTCTAAGAACAAAACTTAATGATTAAAAAAGTGGATTGGATGTGTGCCCGGTTGGCGATAGGTTTGCCACGTATCACATTGGTGGAATTCAGTATCTTCGCATAGTTGAGTGTGCCCTGGCCGTACGTAGGAATGCGTGCGTGAAAATACTTTTTTTATAAATTGTTTACTCTGAAGTTAATTAATTTCTCTTATTTATCTAGACATATTCAATTAAATCGTTTGTTAGACAGATTTTGCCAGAGAGTATGCCCGTTTAAAAGTAGCCTATTTCACTCTCTAGCTTAATACCCATATATAAAAATAATATCGCAACATTTTTCTTATCTAATTTTAATAAGGACAAACGCACACTGTTGAACATTGACAATATTAATATTAATTCCTTGTTCCAAAATGAAGTTATTAAGAAATAGGAAACAATAAACCATTCGACAAACTTTCGAAACCCTCTTTCATAGAACGTTTGATAAATGCATCACGTTACGTCGATATTGTTTAAAATTAAGGAAGGGTCCCCGTAATGACCCCGTTTACCGTTATCTGGACGATCGCTACCATACCCTACAGTTATATCAGTTCATTCTAATACGTTGAATATTTTTGGTTTTTGTGGCCAACACTGACGTATTTACTGGTTTGAAAGTAATAGGAATATCCCTATCAGTCCTTCGTTAAGGACGAAAATTGCGATGTAGTTTGGTAAAGTTGTAATAACCGCGAAGTTAGAATTAGCCATTTCGGGAAAAAAGATGTCATTTATTTATTTTTTTATGCAAAAAATCGGAAAACTTAATTTAAAATCAAAACAAACGCTTAACGTTAATAGCTACTAACAGTTTGTATGGACAAAATTGAAGTGTGTGTTTTCCCACTTTCCCTGCAATTTTCACTGCTTTTCTCTGTCTTACAATAACCAATACAACAAAAAGAGTATAAGCAAAATACATCAATCCTTTCAGGCGTGATATGATGACCACGCTAAATAGGTTGATTGAATTCAAACTTGAGTAACAATGTATATAGATTATTTATACCAATACTAGCTCTTACCCGCAGTTTTTCTGGCATTTAAGTCGTCACAAAAGTATCGTAATACTTTCAAAAATATGTGTATAAAATTGCATGATGATTGGTTAATTAGTTTTCGCGTGAAAGTGTAAGAAACAAACTTACATTCACTTTTATAAAGGGATTACATACACGCAATAATGTAGTAAATTATCATATCACGCACAATCAACGAATACTCGATACTGAATATGTTTGAAGATATCTTTGGAAGTGCTTAGTATTGGCAACTAAATCACTTTTAAAAACTTAATAGGTTTCCTAAAAGATCGAATCGAAATCATTCTATCCGTTCAAATGTTATGATACCACAGACAGAAACACACACGTCAATTAGACCCCTCTTTTTATTTAATTACCCTTATGGTGCAACATACACGCGCAAAATATTTGCGGGGCGTTGCCAATCAGATCTCTTTTACACTTATTTACAGCCTACTCTTTTCTTGAAACTGGGACACAACAAAAAACGGTAGTAAAAATAAGTAAAGAGGTGGTAGTTACTTAGACATGTCAATATAGGACCCCACCACCTGAACGAAATGTACTAGTGGGAGCTAGAAATCTAAACTTCTATATTTTGGCCAAGATAAGAAAAAAGTGACGTCACCGCCTCGTTGGTCGAGTGGCTAGCGTACACGCCTAACTACAACGACCAACCACGAGGCTCGGGTTCGATTCCCGACGGGGCAGGCATTTGTGTGATAAACATTTAGATGTTTGCATTTCCGGGTCTGGATGTTTATTAAATTTATTCTGGAATCTATTAAACTATTTCTATGTATTACTGTCGTTGACTAACACCCATAACGCATATGCTTACTTAGGGGTTAGATTCAATTTGTGTAACTTGTCCAGGAATATTTATTTATTTATTATTTATTATTGCTCCTGATCATAAACCAATCATCACCCAATCATGAAACAATTAGTTATGAACGTTCTTAGTTAATTATTTTGCAGTTGAATTATTTTTATGGCCGATGACGTCACTTTTTTCTAGTAATGTTTAAAACTAATTGTTTTGTGATTGGTCGGTTTTCAAAATTAGATAATTAAATCATCTGTAGTTTAGTAGTCCGTCGCTGGACTTGACTTCTTGAGATCCCAGGTTCAATCCCAGTTTCGAGAGAAACAAAAAAGAAAATACGTGTTTTCTATCTATAATATAAAAATGGATCGCTAAATGTATTGGTAAGCTCGTAACTTCCAAACGACTTCACCGATTTGGCTAATTATTTATTATTGTGTTAGTTATTACCAGGAGAAGGTTCCTATGAAAACAAAAACCGGGAAAGTTGCAGGAAAAGTAGGAAAACTAATACTTTATTATTTTACATACTGAACGGGTGAAACTAAGTTCGCCGGTACAGCTAGTTTTCTAATAAGAAAAACGTTGCTCGGTGTTGGATAAGTACCCAGTTGGTGATTGGCGTGCCCTTGCCTAACTCTTTCAAGGTTATTGGCGTGAATATACTTACGATGACCTCACTTTTGTTTGGGACAGGCTACATGATAAAGTGTGATAAGGTTATGATCCGTATCCAGATTAACTATTAGCAGGTGGCTTAAAATTTCGTATACTGTCTTTTAAGTATAAAAATAGCTTTAAAGTTTTTAAAGTTAGAGATTATGTTCATGAATTTTAAGTATTACAAATAAGCTAATGGATACCCTTATAAAACATATACAGCAAAGAAACATCTGCCGGTAAAGTTGAAAACGGTCCTGGTTCATTCAAAATTTGGAAAAAAGAACCGACGCAACAGATGCGACATGTTTGAGTTTTGAAGCAGATGTTTATATTCCAACATAGATTACAATATTGGATTCTTTTGTTTTTGTCCATATATATAATAATTACAAACACAACTCTTATTATATAAATATTATAAGAGTTGTGTTTGAATGTGGATATGCAGAAAACAGTATTGAGATTAAGATGAAGAAACAAACCATGCATATGGATTTCTACAGTTACCAAAAGTTTTAACTGTACCATATTAAGGCTACGGTTTAAATTATTTCTGAGAGTGACTATAGCGGTCACTCTTCGCCCAAGACTTGGAAACCTTGGAAAAGTGACCTTTATAATTAAAATCTAATTCGACAGACAGATAAATTCTAATTTTTTATATGTATTTTTACACGAAACTACATCAGGTTGCATAGGGTGTTGTCTACCTAAATCACAGTAATCTAATTTACAGTCCAAGCTATATTTTTCAAAGTGATAAGAAATATATTATTTTTAATTAACGGAGAAATGTAATAGTAAAATAAAGCGCTGGCGAAACGGAGGGCGTTAGTTAGTACAAAATAAGTCCTTAAATGGTTCGGCATTTGTATTGTGATATGCGGGTAGATAATTCTGCCGTTTTGTTTCATTATTAAAACTAAGTGGATGACTAAGCTCCATTGCAAAGTATTCAGCGCAATTAAAATACATAATTATAATTGTAATACAATGAAAGCAAGATAAAAACTATCCTTAATAAAATATATTACGATGGTATTTAGAGATAATATTGGTATTGCTATTCTGTACATATATTTGTTCAATTAAAAAAAATATATTTTCGCAAGACCTCTATTCGTGCACAAACTAATTATAATAATATTCTAAAGACAATATATTTATTTAGGAATTACGTGAAAACATATTGAATATTACAATTATTGTCACAATCTAGTGAGATTTTCACGGATAGTGATCCGTACTAATGTTGCAAATGAAAAAGTTTGTCTGACTGTTGCTCTTTCATGGTTCTTAAAGCTTAAGGTTCGGTTTTAAACGTATTCTATCCTTTTCGAAAATCAACCACCAAATTACTATATATATATATAAAATAGGGAATGAAATCGTAACTATTCTACGTTGACGAAGACACCGGCAAAGAGCTAATATACTCCTAATAGTATTGTAGGTATTCATATTATCGTAGAATTCTACCATTCATTAGCGTTTTAAACTCTACTAATATTGGTTGTGACAATATTCAGGATAAAAAAGTCTTAGAAAATAATTGCTTAAAAGTAATATAACCCGGTTATTTTTTCAGAAATTTTCATTTTTGAAATCATAAAGGTTATAAATTTATAAAAATAAAAAATGTACATATAAATAACAAGAATATACTATAACAAAAAGTATCTTCACGCTCATATCCACGAAGGTACAACCATGGCACCCACAACTAGCCAAAGACACAATGTCTCACAATGAGCCAGGTGGCATGCCGGACACATATCCAACCCCGAGCAACGTTATTTTATTAGTTACTTTATAAAAAAATTTAACCCGGGAAGAAGTCAAGTCTGATAATGAAACGGTAGACCATAGTAGTGTGATAATATAATATAACAGTTTCTGATTAATATTCAAACTATAGGATAAATAATGATATTCAAATATTATTGAAACGGAAACTCTCAAATTTAATATTATGTTATCACTGTAAAGTGATGATAGAATATTCTGTTACATATATTTGATATTTTAAAACGTAATGAAATGGAAGCTGCGCATTTTAAAATCAGATACGGCATTTTATATTACCTGTATTTAATAGCTGAGACAAAATTTTATGACTTCCATAAAATTATTTGAAAAACCAGTATGTATTTGATAATGCAATATTTAAATTGCGTAGTAAATATTACAAATGGCCATGTCTAATTAAACTTGTGATGAATAAAACATTTTTGAACATGAAACACGTTGAGTTGATTTCACGGTCAATTTTTATGTTTCATTGGTTGGTGCTGGTTTAATCTGTATTTCTAGTAACTGTGGTTTGACATGCAACCTTCGTGTGGACTAAAATTAGATAAAGAGGGAAACAATTTCGATTACGTATAAGGAAATGTTAAATTCGTGTTTAAAGGAATTTACAAACTTTTGTAATACTGTAACAAAATTTTAGTTTAATGTAATTTTTATACATTCTCTAAAACTTCGCCTCTGCGTTCTAGCGGTTCAGGTGTCGAACTTGACTTTATGAGATTCCGGGTCGGACAACATAAAGAAAATTTAGTTTTTCCAATTTCTTATAAAAAAAATGTTGCTATGATTGGATATGTGTCCGGTTGGCGATAGGCTTACCTTCTATTACATTGTGGGACCTAGTGTCTTCGGCTAGTCGTGGGTGCCTCGGTTGTTCCTTTGCCTACCTCTTTGATCATGTGGGCGTAAAGATACTCTAAAACTTCGTTGGTTGAAGATACTTGCGTAACTCCATTGGCTGAAAAGAAAATGTATATAAAATGAAAAAAATATATTAGCGGAATATGAGTGTTACAAATGTATTATAAAAATATTATGTAGGCGTTCCAATATATTCTACCAACTTGTGGTATGCAAATATTTTACTTTTAATTATATTATTTGTAAGGTTTAGGTTTGTTTCCCGATTGGTGTTTATTTTGTTTACCTATTTATCTACGTATTCGTAAGTTATAAGGGTTGAATAACAAGCACAGACAAACATGTCGTTTGGGATTTAATAAATTGATATAAATAAAATGTATATTCAAGCCCATATCCCCAAAAAGGTAGACAGAGGCGTTACCACGACACCCACGACTATCAGAAGACACTACATCGCACAATTTGACAGGTGGCGAGTCTATCGTTAATCGGTCACATATCCAAACCCGGAGTTCGTTGTTTTTACTAAAAATAAAAAAATATACTTTGATGTGCTCTACTGTCCCCTCCCCATATAGAAACCCCATATAGTCTTTTTTTTATGATATCGGAAAGCAAACAAGCGGACAGATTTCCTGATGGTAAGAAATTCACGACGCCTAGAGATACCAAACGTGGTAATAGTGTGTTGCCAACCTGAGGCCGGAATGTTAGGCCTCGAGCAAAAGTAAGTTTACCGGCTACCTTATCCTCCAAACCGGAACACGTCATGACGTTATGGCGGCTGGAATAGGTAAGGCGGTGGTACCCATCCGAGTGAGTCGCTACGAAACTCTACCACCTAGACAGATGTCACAGTGTTAATGACGGTAAGCCTATGCTCGACTTTTTCTACCTGCCTAGCAGGAAGGTAGATGGTCTATTTTGCAAAGAAGCCGGGACCAACACAGAGGCGATGTATCTAACAGTAAAAGAAGGTGTATACTATTATACTGTTAAAACTTATTATCTCTACTATTATAGACTATATTGATATAAACAAATATTAATATTAATATCCGAAGAGATATATTTTTCAGTATACTTGTTATTAAAATGTGGTACAAAGTTAAAACGACACTAATTTATTATTGTATATAGTCGTTAGAATACAGTCTTTAGACTATATATATTTTAAGGATTCAATCTAACTACCATTAACATAAAGCTGATAAAACTTGAGAATAATCACACCTATGAGGCTTGGGCAACATTTGCTTTGACGTCACTTGACTGCTATGGTGGATAACTATACACAATGGCTGCCACAGGCGAATCCGGCCGCGCCCTATACTACCATGCTTATATTATTTATGAGGGGTTCGTTTTCACTCTATAATTACGTATCGATTTGTACCGCGGACCTCACCCAAATGCAACTCAAGATTCTAATAACTATTTATAACTAAGACATACATACATATTATTAGTTATAACTAATCATCATCACTACATAGTATAAAACAAAGTCTCTTTCTCTGTCCATATGTCCCTTTGTATGCTTAAATCTTAAAACTACGCTACGGATTTTGATGTGGTTTTTTTTATAGATAAAGTGATTGAAGAGGAAGGTTTATATGTATATTTCATAACCGTGCAAAGCCGGGGCGGGCCACTAGTAAAATATAAAAAAAAACTATTGCATTTCATTTCAGCAAGATGTAAGAAACATTAAAAACTTAATGTATATTATAGGTAAAAAAAACCTAATTATTAACGAATATAAAAATATTATCAATGTATTTTTAATAAGTAATAAAAATAAAAGCAGCAGCTGCACGACGTACTCAACATAATTTTATTTTACAGTTTTTTTTTTGTTACAACTGTTTTTTTTATACACATACAAAAAGTAATGTGTACACATTTAGGTAAAATAAGCAATATCAATTTATGCTACGCTACGGATCAATCTACACAGCATATTATAATGTCATGTACAAACAATGTAGCATTTGACTTACAGTGATCTTCAAGAAGATCCTATTAAGGGGCCATGTATGCTAAAATACGTCAGCAATATACTGTTTTTTTCATACTTGGTATGAAATGATTATGGATCTTGGCGACAAAAATACACAAGATTAACATTAATATGCTTTATAAGACTAGTGTTTCCAAATCACGATTCATTTCACTTTGCTCGATAGAAAAATATCAAAAAGTTAACCCTTTTTTGAAAGCAAGCCCCATCTGTCTACTTCAATTATGAAAATATCGACACCAGATTTAACATGAACATAGATAAGTATTATACCTAAAAGATAACTGTTTCAGTTTTTGTATATTTTTTTCAAATTACTTTTATAGTGTCAAAAATAGTGATTTGGCGCTTGCGACATTTACTTTAGAGCGCAATATTTCATAGTAATCATGGAACGGGGGAGTGCGCTGATTGGCTCTTCTGGCTGACTAACTATGGGGCCTTAATATTTTAAATGCGAAAGTTCGAATGTTTGTTTCTACTCCTTCACGCTAAAACTGCTAAACCGATTTTCGTGAAATTTGGCACACACATAGAGGGTTATTTGGATATAGTTTTTGTCACGGGGGACCATAACCACGGGGGCAACGCCGCGGGCAGCAACTAGTAGGTTATAAATTCGGTAAAAACAATATTACCTACTCTGTGAGATCCTGTTGCAATTATTCGTAGACGGCATATATCACTTACTATTAGTGAGTAGTTGCTAGTTTTTTGTCTTGTACAAAAAAAACAAGCGTTCAATATACTTACGTTTTATTGCAAGTTTTACCCTCATATTAACCCTTCCTTATCTTCCTTTTGTATGCACTTTGTAGTAGTTTGTTATCTACCATATTACTATAAATTTGCTTTAACATATGTGTCCTTTATTATCTTAGAACTTTATGTATTTCGCACAGTAACAAAGTTTATATTTTAATAAGTATTCTAAATACAACTTTATATTTGTTAAATCAAAAAAATAATTTCATTTATAGGACTTTACACACACAACTTTCGGCTTCAAAATCAATGTTATTCATACCAATTCTAAAATATATCTATTTTAGTAGTCGGATTATTAAAACACCGGTACCAAAGGAAAGAGAAAGTGGATATGCCACTCCATGTCAGTAAATACTAAAATCCACTAATAGTAAAGTAATAGCTATAAATTAAACTTTAAAATTTTGTATCGCCTATCGCCTCTGTGGTCTAGCGGTTCGGGTGTTGGACTTGACTGCATGAGGTCCCGGGTTCGAATCCCGGGTCGGCCAACATAAAGAAAATTGGAGTTTTCCAATTTTCTAATAAAAAAATGTTGGTCGGGATTGGAAATGTGCCCGGTTGGCGATAGGCTTGCCACCTATCACATTGTGGGACTTAGTATCTTCGGCTAGTCGCGGGTGCCTTGGTTGTACCTCTGCCTACATCTTCGGGGATATGGGCGTGAAGATACTTTTTTTTTTAATTTTGTAACAATATACTATATTCTATAGCGCAGTTTATAATTACCTACGAAACTTTATTTTTAAAAAGTTGAAATTAGACGGCACTAAATGCTCTAAAATGCTAAAACTAAATCCAGTTTTTCGCCATGATCGTCCGGGCTCCTTTGCAGTGCAGAATAGAACATATGCCTTCCTGCCAGGCAGCTCGCAAAAGGTGAGCATAGGCTTACCGTCACTAACACCGTGACATCTGACTAGGTGGTAGAGTTTCGCAGCATCTCGCCCGAATTGGTACCACGCCTTACTTATTTCTGCCACCATAACGTCATGACGTGTTCCAGATTGGAGGGTAAGGTATCCGGTAAACTTACTTTTGCTCGAGGCCTAACACCCCGGCGGCCTCAGGTTGGCAACGCACCATTACCACCTTTGGTGTCTCTAGGCGGCGTGAATTTCTCACCATCAGGAATTCCGTCTGCTTGTCTACGTTCCAATATTATAAAAAAAAGTTTAAATTAGTAAATCCGTTTTTGTAATTGGAAGACATACCCAAAATATTTCTCCGAAAAATGATTAAGGTAAATCCTATTAAAAATTTGGACAGTTTTGTCAACTTAACCCCGGTGTACAATGATACTAAAGGAAAGAGAAAGTGGTTATGCCACGTGATCGTAGAGTCCCGTTGGCAGTACCTGTTGCAGTCTTATTTACGACCCAAAACAATCGCTTTATCTCGCACCGTCCATAGAATGCGGCCGTAAACCCGATTCTTCACACGAATACATTTATTGTCATTGCATAACAGGCTTTATTTATAAACAAAAAGATTTCAAGGCCTTATGCTACCTTCATGGTCTAAACAAGGCTGTTTACACAAAATGACGTCAGTGAAGTGTCACTTTTGATTTACGTGTCGATGGTAATTTTGCTAAAATAGAATTTATTTCTAATTTCAAAAAGTCATGTATTGTGTATATTTTTCCAGATTTACACATTTGAGACTTAGTTGATGACGTCACTTGAGACAAGCTGCATCTTGAAGCAGAGTACCTGTAATTTACGATAGTTTGTCATTGCATGAGAAGTTTTTATTTATAAACAATAAGATTTCAAGGCCTTTGGCACCTTAGAAATTGGCATCTTTAGTCAGTCAAAACGCGTAGGATGGGATATGTCCTTGTGCAAAGTGTAATTGACTTATTAAAATTCGACAACCGTTCGCCTTATTTTTAACTTACGATTTATTGATGTATTTATGTCACGTGTATACCATTTATAACTGAATATTTTTTTTTATTAATGTGTATTTTTTTGTTTTAATGGAAGATAAAAGTGAAAATGTTATGTGAAAAAACGTTTAATACAAAGTATACTATACAATATATATTTTCAACAAAAAAGTAGTGAATTTAATGTTAATTTGTATCTAAAGTGAGTTGTGAGTGAATTTCGATGGGTTTGCTTTTTGTAAATTCAGAATTGAAATTGGGGTTTTATTTTTTAAGTGACGTCTGTGTGGTAAATATATTAAATAACATATAATAATTTATATATGAGGAAGAAATTAAACATTTTTATACAAGTACAAACAGGTAGGTATTTAAAAATTAATAAGTAACTTCAATTTTATAAACATTTAAGTAGAAACGGACGAAGAAGTATTTTAATGCGATTTTAAAGTCAAAAATGAAAGACGAAAAATGAATTTCTTGATGGTATTAAATAAATATATATCGCTCATAGACGCATAAAGTGGTAATAATATATTGGTGGTTGTTTTGCTAAGCACCAATTAAATTATTTTATGTTATTATATGCTATAATTTTTCAGTAAAACAAAAAAGATGAAATATTTTGGACATATGAATTTAGTCAGGACATACTCGTAATAGTTAATGGTGATGGTTTTAGTCAACATTTAATGATGTGTAAATTAATTGCATGTAGAAATATCGCACATAAACTAATCTAACGCCACTAACCATGTCTTGTCTCTTTCTATTACTTGAAAAAATAATAACTTAAAAAGTGTGCTTCAGAACTACTACCACTGCCAACGAAATCAAAGTGTGTAATGTTTATTATGTTAATCTGTGGATGTGTATTTAATATTATAAAAATAAACTGATTTATTACCCACCATAAACGATACTAATTCTAAATCCAGTTTCACTTTAATTAAATAATAAAACAACTTTGTTTGATTAATTGATTAATTAAATATCATGTTTAAATATGAATTGGTATTTCTAATTTCTAATTAAAGTTGGACTGAACTACTAAATCAAAAACAATTTCCTGTCAATACTATAAAAACCCGCTTCTCGACGGCTGAGAAAATTAAAAAAAGTGCTTTGAACGCAAGGAATGGCGACCGAAGCGCCAGGGTGGGGAGAGTGGGGACAAAAAACTAATAATAACAGTGTGTGTCACCCCATCACCGTGGTCCCATTTCGCCGCACCTACCCGACGTCGCTCGTGTGAACTTTTGTTCGCCATATTTGTTCTACGGATTTGTTATATGTGTGCATATATTTTATAATACCGAGTAAACTGTATTTATTTACCCACGTGTATACAAAAAAGCATCGTGTTCTTTTAATATTCTAAAAGTAGGTGTAGTTATTTAAATATGTAGCTATGTAACATAGAAATTTGTTTATTTTCGGAACGTATATTTCATAAAAATATTATACTTTTATTCGTACTCGTTCAACCATATTGTACTATATTCTAATATAGTAAATATTCCACAATTTTTTTAAGTTTAAAGTTTAAAGCAGGTAAGATATAACCATCATCTATGCACTATACATATTACTAACGCTCGCTAACCTTATGGTTAAGGATTTATACCACGAGTAGAAGTCTACCTAGTCTAAATTGCTTTCATTATATTTTTTTTTGTTTCAGTGCTGTAACTGAAAACCAATTATACTAAACGTTAAAAGAAAAGTAGATCTACTTATCTTTAGTTGAAAAGCCCTGATGTTGCTGTAAAAAGTGAAAGCGGTAGTTTAAATGTAATATAAAGTGCAAAATGAATTGTAGTGTTTAATAATACAAGTGTTATTTGAAAAGTATGTCAATCGGCTATCCTACCCTCCACGGAATAATAATAACAGACACTGACACTTCAAACAAGATCAGTACGATAGCTCTTGAATTTTGATTTCATGCAAATTCCAATTCGTTATTTCGTTTCAGTTACTCTTGAACATAGTATTAGTGGATCTTTATTCAACATTTGGTTTAAAAAAAATCTATGACTCCATAGAATATTTTATTGTTTATTATTACGTAAATATTAAGAATTCGCTAGTACTGTGTTCAAGAGTACCGAATATTACATATCCGATTTTAATTTGTATCAATACGAGATTTAAGAGTAAACCTACTAAACGTATTGAAGATAATGAAATTAGAATCTCCAAAAGGTTATTCGGGATTTGAAATTGTCTCTACAAGTAGGTACGGGGGCACATATTTTAAAACAAAGTTAAAATACATCACAAAAATAAAAATTCTCTTGCACAATATTCTTCCCAGTTGATTGTCCATTCCATACTTTACCTCGGTCGATTAACGAATTTAAAGTATTTCTCTTTTAGCCGCATACTGCCTATGTCGAGGTACATGTAGGTAATCGGCCCGTGTAATCTACCGTAATTATAACATACCTCTGGCAGTGTAAGTCACGATTTGAACTATCCTGGCTCGGTACTAGAATTTAAAAAGAGGACTCCTTGTTCGGGTATATGGAGTTTGTTAAAAAGATGTGTTTATAGGTAGATAGCGTGGAAGAAATCTGATTACAATCGTGGTAATGTGTAAAGTTGGGGACACAGTGGTGTTATTTTAAATAAATTATATTTTTTCTTAAGTAGGAAGAAGTGAGTTAGATATTAGTACTTATATTTATTCGATTTGCCAGCTTAATGAATATCAAAAGTTTAATTATTATAATTTAACTAGCTTTTACCTGTGGATTTGCTCGCGTTAAAATCATCAAAAAAGTATTCTACTTTACTTTTAATACCTCCAAGAATATGTATTCAAAGTTGAAAAATGATTGTTTAACTAGTTTCTGTGTAACAAACAAACTTAAATTCGTATTTATAACGTGAAATTAAAAGAGATTTCAAAAAGAAGGATATAAGCACTAAGCCGTCAGAAAGCACAAGTTAAACATAATATTCCATTACAACATGGTTTATAAACGTTAGAACTTTATAAACTTTATGACGAAGAACACTGTTTAAGGATTATGCCATAAAGTCTGAATAATTCCACTGTTTCTGATTTATTCGCTGGCAGTTAATGGTGTCGTCGTATCCATATCGTTCGTCACTGGAGTAACCAAAAGCATATTTATAACATTGTTAAAAAAAACTTTTATAATTACTTAAAAGTGAATTTTCTAGCTGAATATAAATAAAAAGAACTCAGTAACAAAATCTGGGTGTACCTCGATCCTAATGTTTAAACCGTGAGTTACAACGGTCGATAATCCTGGATGTAAACACGCGAAACACGATCACCTCCCAGAGGCCGGCTACCCTCGTCCTCTTGCGTGAATTCAACTCTAAACACTGATATTGAAATTACTTTAGTTATAATTAAAATACTATTTTATTATTTAGATTAATTTATAATGTAAAGTTTGTCACGAAAAGGAACGTAAATTGCTTTTTGTTACAAGTAAATTAAGTTATTAATATTCTGTGGACTATTGTTCTGTTGGTGTTGACTTCATGAGGTTCGGGTTTAATTCCCGGGTCGGGTAACTAACACAAAAAAATGTTTTTGTGGACAGTTGCAGGGAAACTGGGAAAAATAACTTTTCAATTTTTCCCATAGGTACATACTGAGAAAAATAAATCTGCGGGGATTGCTTTAATGCTTCTTAATTCTTATCAACATTAATATAGTATTTATTTATTTTTTATAAATAATGCCTATAAATATATGCCTTTATGACTAATTTTACATCAAAAATCTTTTAAATAATAATAATTACTGTCAAAAACTTATAATACTTCAATTTACAAGGTAGCCAGTAAACTTCTTTTGCTTGATGCCTAATATCCCGACCTCAGATTGGCAACGCACCATTACCAATTTTGGTGTCTCTAGGCGGCCTGAATTTCTAACCATCCTGATGGTAAGAAAATCTGTCTTCTTGTTTGCCTTCCGATGTCGTAAAAATAAAAAATAAAACTTAATTTAATAATATCAATACCTACACTTTAAAAATGAAAATTGAATACATCCTCAAATACAAACAGTTACAACATCGATGACAAGTAGTATGTACTATAAATATTTATTTCTGACTAATAAAAATAAGAAAATCTAATAACAATAAATTGTAAAATCACATAGCGACAAGCTATAACGTGGGCAACACGCGAATAATGAAGCGTCTATTTTATACCACTGATATATTTATTGATGTTTAACTATTTTTGAATGGTGAAATATAAAATATGTATAGGTTATTGACAAAGAGACAGCGTTGAGCTAAATTAAATTTAAATATCGAGGAGGAAGTTGCCGCCCTCGCGTCTCAGAGATTTATTGTATTTGTCCTACGCTGATTTTATTATTTGAAGCGTATCCGAAAAATTCCTTTGTGTTCGGTGACCTGATAACCGATTTAATTAATTGTTTCGCTGAGATTAACTACGAATTGGTTACTCGATAAAGAGATAAATATATTTGTTAATATGATTATAAGGGTTTTAGACAGTTGTAAAGTCTAGTTGTGAACATTGGCTTTCATACGTCTCGTCCATATTTCATCAGAATTTAATAACTCGTTAAGTGGGAAAGAAAATATCCTTCTAAGTCATCTTTTTAGAAAAGCGTGTTTACAACCATCTGGAATGTATTTCAGGATAGACTTGTGAGACACATACATATACTTAAAATGAAACGGTTTTTAAACAATTTATGACTCGCGTTTTTATTAGATTAAGTAGTCGAATTATTGCCTCTGTTGTCTAGTGGTCCGTCGTAAGACTTGACTTAAAAAGGTGCCGGTTGCGATCCATGGTTAGGGTAGCATAAATAAAATGTAACTATGTTTTTCAATTTTCTAAATACACAAAGTGCCCTGGTATTGGTTATATGCCCGCTTGCCGATAGGATTGCTAACTAGCACGTTGTGCGACCTAATGTCTTAGGCTAGTCAACGGAGCCCTGGTTGTGCCTCTGCCTACCTTTTCGGGGATATGGGCGTGAAGATACTTACTTACTTACATTGTACAGAACTCTAATGCTTTACGCCTAATTAAATACTTAGCAAATAGAAAAAAATAAATGTCAACCAATTTACCATGTCATTTAAATTATTTCCGTTGTAATTTCTAAATGAAAAAAATACTAACTGGCTTACAAATTAACATTTTTTTTATTTAAATGACCTCGTTTTTGTGAATGAGAGAACTTTTGCATATTTAATTCACAAACATAAACCTAAGCCTAAAAGGAATGACTATCTCGTTCACACTCGAGAACATTATCAATCTAACACGAATCGAACAATACCGTCGCATGTTTGATTTATTCAGTCGCTTAGTAGAAACATTACGGATAATTATAGTTGGACTGCACGACCTTAAGGCTTTTAGATCGGTTTTCGAACGGCTTCGATCTATTTTAATATTTTTTTGACATTGACAGCTTTTGATAGTTTTTCACAATCATGATTTATAAATGGATACTTTTTAACATTTTTGTAAATATTCTTTTTTTGTAAATTAACAGTTCTTTTAGATTGAAATATGGCAACATTTGTATGACACAATCAAAAACGAAACGTTATCAAACAGATATTTGGCAATAAAAATGAGAGGCAAAATTCCTGTACTAATAAAGTATCGCTGAATTTTATTTGACTCTATAATCTACCGTCTCTTTACAATTATATAAGCTAAGTCTAGAAATATCGGCTTATTTCTAGTTTAAAAGATTTCTTTTTCTGGTCATATCGTTTGTATAAGTACGTTCAGAAGAACTTATAAATAATCTAAAGTATCACTACAACTAACGATTATAACTTACTAATGATTATTAATTGTATAATTGTTGAATGTTAACATTTAAAATAAATTTAGAAATTTTAAATTAAATTGTCATATTTGAGATATTTTTATTGAAATAGTAATTTAACCAGACCACAATTTAAAATAGCTGTAATTTGAAAAGTTGAATTTTAATTTGATTTTAAACATTTGATTTTACCGATTTTAAGCGAAGGTTTCACCAAAAATGTTTTAAAAATATTTTTTTTGCTTGTTAGCGTCTTTATATTTGAGTAAAATACAGCGTGTAATGAGTTTGCCTCAAACATAACCCAATTGTGAACTGTCAATCGAGGAACTGGAAACAAATCCCAAGACGTCTTGCCCGAGCTACACCTCCACAAAAGCCGAACAGAAGTAGGAGCTCAGCTCACGAGCTTTTCAAGGGTGGTGGCTTTCGGCGGGAAAGCAGCGGCTTCAAGCGGCGAGGGGTGAAAAAGTGGGGTTGGAGGGGGGCATGATGGTTCGTATTGATTTAGTGCCGTCGTCGACGAAGCTATGTACTGTTAGGTAGGAAAGTATCGCTTATTGTCGCTTCATGCGCTTTCTTTAATCACCTGCCCTTATAAGCCACCATTGTTAATGTTCCACTACGATAGCTTTGTTATTTTATTAAGATTTTCATCAATTAAAAACACATATCGGTATTAAAACTTGATTGCTTAGATAAAACTAATCTATAGATTCCACTAAGCGCTGACTGGAAATTATAGAATTTTGTTGACCTTACATAGACGCATGTATAAATGAGATGTATATAATTATGTCAATTACCAACATTAATAGAACACCAGGCCATATTATGGCCTTGCTCGTTTGGCAAAATACGACTGCAATTTTAACCCCTAAACGAGAAAGGGTTGTGTTATGACCTCGATATGTTTGTTTGTGTGTCAGTCTGTAGCATAATAAATTATGAATGGATTTTATTTTATTTTAGGATTATAGTTCAATTGAACATATCTACTCTTAATGGACCGATTTTGTTAAAACGTTGGTAAAGCATAAGTTTTTACTCACACGTTTTAAACATTGAAAATCTGAATAAAGTTTGACAAGTAGTTTATTGTGTTTTCAAATAATAAACATATCACAGTTTTTTCCTTTTAAATTTTCCAACTCGGTTTTTTATGACTTCATCATATGTTTTAATGGTAATAACGATTCATTTAAAAACTATTTACGAGTATTATTTACAACTAACCAGTTCTAAATGCTCTAATACTAACGGTTTTGTAATGATTGTAACTTGATATTAATTACAGTACTACTATTTAAATTATGCGCTTCGGTCTTACTCGTTTTACTCTTTTTACATAAGATATTTTTATTTTTAAATTGACTGACCTAATCTAAATTAAAACGAAATTATTAATTATGTGTAATAACAACTCTGACTTGACGAATACAGCCGAAGAGCATAATTTTAATAGTACATTTAAACATTTTATTGAAAGTCAGTGACAGAAGACACTGACAATCCGGATCACTTTAACTCCCTTAATTATTAAAATAAATTTTATATTAATGTAAACTTAATATTTAAACAAGAACATTACCTATTTAATCAAATGCACTCATTGTGCAGTTTCATCCGACTTAAAATATATATAAAGGTATAAATAAGTATATTATAAAAATATATTTGTCACATTAAGAACCTGTTTTCTGTTTTCGTATTATTTGAAAAAAAAGTAAGTAATTAAGTAAGTATCTTTACGCCCATATCCCCGAAGAGGTAGGCAGACGCACAAACAGGGTACCCACGACTAGTCGAAGATACTAAGTCCCACAATGTGATAGGTGGCAAGCCTATCGCCAACCGGGCATATATCCTATCCCGAGCAACATTTTTTTTTTATTAGAAAGTTGGAAAAACCCAATTGTCTTTTGTTGCCCGACCCGGGATTCTTCCGGGTTTTAGTTTTAATATTAAAATATACAATTCAATTGAGGTTTTGCTTTAAGAAAATATTGGCGCGGTTTTGTTCAAATACATGAAGCGAAATATAATGCGTTCAAATCTTTAACGTTTTAGACATCGCTGCAGCGCTTTATTCTCTGGGGACATCCTCCCAGCGTCGAAGATTTAAATGGATATTTAACTTTAGTCTCCAGGAACCTAAAGTCTATTGCTTTTAACGTCCTTTGAGTCCGAGATGTTTTTTCATGCTTAAGGAAACTTGCGAAGCTTTTAGCAAATGGTTTAAAATTGCTTGAATACAAAACTTGGAAAAACTTTTATTCTATTTTGTAAATTGAAGCTTCTTTTAATGAGTTAGCAATTAGACTATAAAGTGGGTTGCGCTTTTTAACAATCTAAAAATATCTTAACGCCCATATCCCCAGAGGTAGGCAGAGGTACAACCAGGGCACACACGACTAGTCGAAGACACTAAGACCCACAATGTAATAGGTGGCAAGCCTAGCGCCAACCGGGTAATATTTTTTTAATAAAACATTGTTTTATTATAAAAAATTACACCATTTCTTTTTTTGCCCGACCCAGGGGTCAAATCCGGAACCTCATAAAGTCAAAACCGCTAGAACATCGATTTTATGAAAACTCCACATAAACCACCTACTAAATAGTCCGAACAAAGCCTAAACATTTGATTTGGATGGGTGAGCCCGTTCTTGAGTTATAAAATTACAACGAAGAGTAGTATTGATTTTTATATGTGTAGATATATAATGTTGTTCTGTTCTATAAAGTGTGAATTAGACTCGGCAAACTTTGTATCACTTGACGTAAACACCTACTCACAGGTTGTATGTAAAAATAAGTATTGTATGTCCCATTTTCCCTGTATTTTTTCCGGTTTTTGATTTCATAAGAACTTTAACTTGAAAATAAATAAATAATAAAGAGTGAGGTCCAAAATAAAGTACAAGCTTTGTACCTCTGTGGTCTAGCGGTTTCAGTTGTAGGACTTGACTGCATAAGGTCCGGGGTTGGAATCCCGGGTCGGGCAACAAAAAGAAAATTGGGATTGGATATGTGCCCGGTTGGCGACAGGCTTGCCCCCTATCACATTGTGGGACTTAGTGTCTTCGGTTAGTCATGGGTGCCTTGGTTGTGCCTCTGCCTACCTCTTCGGGGATATAGGCGTGAAGATAGTTTTTATTAATAAACACTAACTGTATAATCAATATTTACCTACTTACTAATACACTATTAGCAATTACGAGCGTATTTAATTAAAATTGAAAAAGCTATTTGATATCAAACAGAAGTCGTTAATAGTTAAAATTAATGAATACTGAATATATAAATGAGTACATCGATATGTTAAAAGTTTTCGTAATCGATACTAGTCGTCGATCGTAACCACAATACGAGGTCGGTATATGGTTCACCAAAAATTAAAGCTTTCGTAAGGTTAACTTGATGGCGTTAAAAATTTATGATAGCGATGCCAGCGCCTACATAATAGATTAATTGAAACCTGCTTTCAATTGGTTATAATTACCATTTTAATTACGGATTATTATAGCTGGTCAAGCTTTTTAGGTAAGGAAAGCTTTATACCATTCAGTAATATGTTTAAGCTTTTTTTCATGATATTGGAAGGCAAACAAGCAAACGGATTTCCTGATGGTAGGAAAAACACGCCGCGTAGAGATACCAAAGGTCGTAATGGTGCATTGCCAATCTGAGGCCGAGACCTCGTTAGACCTCGAGTAAAACTAAGTTTACCGACTACCTAACCCTCCGAGCCTGAACACGGCAACGGCAACCACTGACGTTATGGCAGCAGGAATAAGTAATAGGCGGTGGTGGTACCAATCAGGGCGAGTTGCTGCGAAACTCCACCATCCAGTAGGATGTCACGATGTTAGTGACGGTAAGCATACGCTCGCCTCTTACGAGCTGCCTGGCAGGAAGGCAGATAAATGGTCTATTCTACAGAGGAGCCGGACGAACACGGGGGAAAAATATTCTTTATAAGTAGTATTTCGTACCCGGCTTATGTCATTCCAATCTTTTCACTTAAAAATTGTCTGGCTTTGAGAGTTGGCATTATAAGAAATTAGTCCTCAAAATTAGTCCATTAGTTATTTAGTTATAACTATTCATACGTATCTATTTTGATACTTAAAAAGGTGCTTTGAAAAATCTAGAAGTATTATCAGTAGTTTGTAAATTCTAAACTTCAAAGTAAGTTTTTTTTTTTAATTTTGGATAAATGTTTATACTTTACCGATAAATCATACTAAGTAATGTTTTTGTTTAAAGTAATAAACTCAGAAACTACTAAACAAACAAAATTATGTTTTAAATAGTCGAATAAAGTATTGTAAAAACACGTGTTCAGAATACATACACATGTATTTTAACGTAGTTGAGCCACAGGTTCACCCATACCTTGAAGATCCTCTAATCGAGAGAACTGTTGATTTTTATTATAAATGTATTAAATTCATGCTAATATCAAATTTACATTTTATATCATAAAAAACGTGTATTTTATGCTGCATATATAAAGCAGAATTAAATATTTACTGTACACCACTGCTAGAATTTTTGCAAGAGTAGTATAGATATATGTTTAGTACACGAATGACAGAGACAAACAATTCCTCAAACTAAGGGTCAATGGACAAGTTTTTTTTCCATCATCGCGGCTAACCTAAAAGATAACCATCTAACATCAAAATTTTATACAAATCCTTCCTGTAAGTTATAGTTCGTACATAAACAATAAAAACTTGGATTTATTAAAATTTATGCATGTATGGGTAGAAGTTTGAAAATTAATTTTATTTTAAAATTTATACAAATTCACTTTAAACTATGCATATATACATATCTTCACGCCAAGTCCCTTATGCAGTAGGCAGAGAGTATCAATAGCCAGACCTCACGATCCTGACAAACCTGTTTAGCTTCCTTCACATTCATTCCCCTTTTTATACAAACACGCCGGTTTTGGAGGCTCTTGATACCACCCTCGGATAATATCCGAGTGATCTGATCGTGGAATGTAAACTGTGGTTTCCCCGGGTACCTACATCCATCCACATTCGCATTGTATATCTGCTTTGTCAATCTTTCATCTGTTATTCTTTCCACATGACTGAACCAGCAGAACATGCCCTTTCGCATTTTAACACCAGCACTTTCTTTCAATCCCACCCTTTCTCGGATCCCACTGTTACGAATGCAGTCAGCGAGCGTTACACTACAAATTTTCCGTTGCGCTCTTTCTGATATACCCAACCCTCGCTTCCATACATATAATAAGGGATAAGCACAGAATTATGCAAAGCGAGTCTAGCTTTTTGACTCAAAACCTCGTTTTGAAATAAAAATATGAAATTAAATATTATTAAATTATGAATTTTAAAAAGCATAGTAACCTAAACAAGTAAAATCCTTTAGTCCAAATTTTATTATGCCAAGTTATAGAATTATCGTCACTTATATATCTGTGGTTATTTCATACTGTTTTGCAATTCAAAGTCGTTTGGTGGGACTTTGGAGTGATCTTTTATTTATAGCTGCCTAGAAGATCTGTAGATCTCCTACTATTGATCTACATATTACGTAGCAACGACTGGAATTCGAAATAATTACATTGCGAGGTTAATATAAAACGAATTGTATAATTTTATTATTTTTCCTAAGTATTCGATTAATGTGAAATAATATGATTTGTTATTATTTTATATAGTACAAGTAATGTGTTTATATTTTAGAAATTTATGACATAATTTTCTCTCTAATACTGACGTTTGAAAATTTGCGTGTATACATCCAATAAGTGGCAGAGTAACCAACACCTGGTTTTTATGGGGTAGAATTAATTGTTTGATAACATTTTATTTTTATTTATTTTCATAAATTAAAAACGTAATTAATTTTCTGTATTTTAGAATGGTTAGTTAATAAAGGATCTAACAGTTTTAAGTAAAAATCATCATTTTACGAGAATAGATTGAAATTTGAGTAGAATATATCATAATTCTTATCTCTTTCAATTAATTATCAAACAAAAAAGCACTTTAGGATACGTTTTGCAGTGCATGATTACTAAATAAGTAATCTATATTTTTAAAAAATATTCAAGAATCGGCAACGTACCAGTAACACACTTATACAATAGTAACCACTTTCCAATAGTAGAGTCGCTCTTGGATCTCGATTCTATTTAAATTGGAAATCGGAATTAGATTCCTGTTATTATAGAGTATAACTATGATAGAGTATAACTCTTGAACACAATAGTTTTTGTTTACTAGCGAATTGTTAATATTTAATAATTTGCTAGTACTTTATTAATTAGTATAAAACGATACAAATCCGATTTTTATTTAAATTTGCATGAAATCTAGATTCAAAAGTAATCCTAAAACTAGCCTGTAGGCTGTTTTGCCAGTTTATTATATAAAAAATAGCACTTAGCAAATACTTAACCTTTTAGTTATAACAGATGTGTTTATATATTTAAAGAATTAAACCCAAGATAGTCCAATCGGTAGTCATAGCAATAATTTGGAATCAAAGTGTTTCCTTTTTTAGGCTGATTACAATTTCTACTATTCGTTAGTTTTTATATATTATTCAGTTACATAAGTAACTGTACATTAAAAAAATATTATTTTTCATACTATATACTGCTATATTTTAGAATTTTCAACACAATAAAACGAAAAAAATAGATTTTCTACAAGAAAAAATAAATTATATAACATTACTACAACCATTACAATATCCAATAAATAAGGAAACCATAGCATTTGTCAGTACTTGTATTAGAAATCGAAACTGCATTGAACTCACAAAGAGAGAATCGAGATTTCTAAATAGTAACAATAGTAGGATATCTATAAGGCCGGAAACCAGCGGGTGTTCGCGTTCATAATTATATTCACGGCTGATATTTTTGAACTTTCACGTGAGCTCTTTATTTTTTTCATTTTTTTTTCTAAACTTTGTGATTTACGTCGTGAGCCGGATTCTGTGGATGTCAGGGAGTGCCGAAAGCTTTATATGGCTTTCAAAATTTATGATATGCCTGTTGTATCTTTTGTCTTTGAATCATATTACTGTGCAAAAAAGGGACCATCTATATTAATTACTGCTAAGTACTATACTCTTAATTATTGTTATTCACGTTACTAATTAATCTAGAGACTAACGAACAGCAATTGATTTTTATATATAATAAAAATCAATTGCTGTTCGTTAGTCTCGCTAAAACTCGAGAACAGCTGATTTGGCTAATTTTGATTTTGAATTATTTCTTCAAGTCCAGGGAAGGTTTGAAAGATAACAAAAAAAACTACAAGGAAACTGTATTTTTTTTTATTTTTGTCATATATACTGAACGGCTAGAATGAAGTTCGCCGGGACAGCTAGTTATAAATATAATTTTATGTCTGCCTACACGAAAACATTCCATTACATAAAGCAAAACAACTCTTTGCTTATAAAATATTATTCCAGATTATTTTTCCTGTGTTGGTTTGGGCCTCCTGCGTAGAATAGACCATCTGTCCTCCTGTCAGACAACTCGTAAGAGACGAGCATAGGTCTAGTGAGTCATTACCAAAATTAAAAGAAGAGATTACCGTGACGTCACCCGTCCGTGTATGGTTCGCACCGTCTTACCTATTCCTGGTCATAAGACTTCAAAGATGTCATTAATATTTTTCCACACTAGAGTCGTGTGTTTGATCGCTACCTTATCACATAAAATAGATAAATTTATATATTACTGCATTAAGCAACAACTTTGGACCCCTTTTTACGAAAATTGCGCTTACGGAGGAGCATAAAATTTGGCACACTAATAGTTTATGTGTAGAAGAAATGCAAAACGCTAATATTTTTCAATAATAATACTTATGAAGTACATTAAATCAATGAATAAAACATTACCCACACTACCATGCATTTGACACACACAATCAAATACATTGATGGTAACGATAAAAGATCACAGATGGCGCACTAAAAAGTTTGGAAACAAAGTCTTGAGAAATGAAGGTGGCGTTCTTATCAACAATATATTAAAATTTATTATGGCCGAATTTCGACCAACGGGTGACCACTACTACTTTTGAATATAACATAGAGAAATAACACAAACTGTGAAAAGTTACGAATATTTGTAGGCTTGAAATTCCTTAACAATAGAATATGAACTTGGAAACTGAAATAAATATTTAACAATGTGTTTTTTTTCTAGGTAATTACCAAGGAGATCTCTTCTACACTGTCTCACAAAATTGCATTAAAAAATTTGTAAGTAAAAACTGATATTATTTTGCAATCTATCATATGGACCTTCAGAAAGTAACCTGATAAAACTTTATATGACGAATCACGACTGATTTTGAATAATTTTGTGTCCGATTTTGTGAAGTTGTATTGATGCAATTTAAACAAACATATCCTTCACGAATGGCAGATGCTGACGTCCATGCCAGAAACTGAAAATAAGGCCTAATGTTCATGACCGTAAAAGTAAATAAGTTTACCGATATTTAATAAATAAATATCCCTCGATAAATGCCACAAATTAAATCTGACCTCAAAATGAGTGAATAATAATATGTATATGTTATAGGTGCTCGTCAATTATATTAATATTTAGAAATATATATATACTAGAATGAATTTGATAAACACAACCAGTAAAGTCGAAAATAGTATTTTTTTTAATGTTTATTACGTTCTTTCAGATAATACTTGCAATTTCTTATTTGTGATTCAAATAATTGCCAGTAGCATTGATATGCATAAGTTAATGTTAATCGCTTCTATGGTCTAGTGTTCCAGTTGATTAACTTGACTTCATGAGGTCGGGTTCAAAAAGTCGGGTGACAAAAGAGTTGTAATTTTTTTGATAAAAAATAACCAGTGTGTGCCCTATGTACATGTGGCCTACCACCAAATACATTGTGCGACTTAGTTTATTTGGCTTGTCGTGGGTACCCTGATTGTGCCCTTACCTACCTCTTCAAGTATATGAGCGTCAAGTCACATAACTTTAAATGTTATTCCTAGCTAAATAACTTCTACAATCAAATAAACATTTGTAAAATATTGTTACAAACGACAGGAAAGTACTTTACCTCGCCTAACAGAATATCTACAACGGAGGCCAGACGTAGCTAACGTAAATCTTTTTCTTGTGAACCGGAAGAAGTGCAAGAGAGCGAAAACAGAGAGAAAAGAAATGGGTTCAGTGTGTAAGCCTTCAAGCGAACTAATTGTTTTAATTGTTAAATCTACTGTAGAGGTACGTGTTGGTCTGTATTTGCACAGTATTTTTACATTTAATAATTGTTTTTTAAGGTTTTATTATAATTTGAAATATACAGATCTTCCACGTGTAGATTAGATTATCTTTCTGTCTGGTAGCTTGTAAGAGGCGAACATCTTCAAAGTGATTACGCCCGTATCCTGGGAGAAGTAAGCAGAATTAAAACCGGTCCATCCACAACTAGCAGAAGACTCCTTTAATGTGACCGATGCCAAGCATATCGCCAACAAGGCACAGATCCAATCCTGGGCAACCTAGTTTTATAAGGTGTCACATGTTCTTTTCGTTGCCCAAACCATGAATCGAACCAAGGGCCTCGTGAAGTCAAGTCCCATGCCAGACCCCTATACAGTAAGCACAGATGACGATAACAGACAGAGAAAGACCTGTGTGTGATGAACATTTAGATGTCAACATTTTCGGGTATTAAATTTATTCATTTAAGTATCTATTTAAGTATTTCGTTGTATTAGACTAACACCCAAACACAAGCTATAATTTGCTTACTTTGAAGTCAGATTTAATTTGTGTAACTTGTCCAGGAATATTTAATTTAGTTTGTTTAACAATTATTTAAATACTAGCTGTCCAGGAGAACTTCGTTCCACCCGTTCTGTTTGTATAGGGAAAAGTATCGAAGGTTGTTTTCCTAGCTTTCTCGCTGTGTTTCTTTCTAATTTTTTAAACCTTCCTGGACTTCCACAAATAATTAAAAAGCAAAATTAGCCAAATCGATCCAGGTATTCCCGACTTTTAACGAGATTAATGAACAATGTTTTTTTATATATACAAGATTTTCTTGTACTCATTATTTTATACTTAAATCAAGTTAACTATCAACTTAACAATAGTGTACACAAGTATATAATCCAATTAAAATTTCCTCCGACTCCTGTCGTGGGTCCTGTTACAAATTCGTATAAATCTCTTCGAACTCGTCCGACGGAAATAGCACTTCATCCGTCCGTAAATCACAGTCTATTTAAGCAACTAATCTGAAAGCAAAAATCAAAAATAAGACACATATGCATCTTCAAACAAACTTTAAAAAGTCTGGATAAAATAAGGCATTTCCTTCATTATTTTGTTAAACCTCAACCTAGAAAAGCGGAAGTTTGACTTATCTGAGTGTATGTCTGTAGCATTTTAACTTTTAACTTAATAACTGATTAAAAGATAATAAGCGTTTCTGAGCAGCCGTAACTCGCCAATATCATATCACTGTGATGTTTAGTTTATTAAATATTCTTAGCAATTTCTTTTATAAGACCCTTCTTCTGAAAACAATTAACACAATAAAAAAACTAAGAAAGGGGAATACGATATTTTTGTCCTTTTCTTTAATATATTTTAAACTAACAAACTTACTGTGCTTCTTACATTAAATGTAGACGGAGATTTAATTAACGTATTGACTCAGACGATTAACCCTTTAACCATTCTATCAAGCTTCATCCATAAAGTAAAAGAGAGGTTCATATGCAGGTAGATACATACTATCCGACCCGGTGAACATCGTATCGCTGGACTTTAACAGCTATTAAAAATTTGTAATGCTTTAGCGTTGTTTTTCCCATTTTCCCGACTTTTTCTTTTCAATAAACCTTGTTCCGATATTAACCAATACCACAAAAAATAATTAGCAAAATTGGTCCATCCTTTCAGGCATGATGAGATAGATATATACCTAGACTATGTCCATACTTAGAACTAGTTAAAGAAATCGCCAAGACCAAGTACAAAATTATCTTTTTAAATTAATATTAGAGATTTTATCAAAAAAAGCATTGATTGCATTACTACACTTTTTTTATGATATTGGTAGGCAAACAAGCAGACAGATTTCCTAGTTGTAAGAAATTCACGCCGCCTAGAAACACTAAAGTTGCTAATGGTGCGCTACCAACCTGAGGCCGGGATGTTAGGCCTCGTGCAAAAGTAAGTTTACCGGCTACCTTACCCTCCGAACCGGAACACGTCATGACGTTATGAAGGCAGGAATAGGTAAGGCGGTGGTACCAATCCGGGTGAGTCGCTGCGAAACTCTATCACCTAGTCAGATGTCACCGTGTTAGTGACGGTAAGCCTATGCTCGCCTTTTACGAGCTGCCTGACAGGAAGACAGATGGTCTATTCTGTAAAGGAGCCCGGAACAGCACTGGGAAAATATATACACATATTATATTACATATAATCCTTCATAAATATAATTACAATTAGTAATTTTATACAATAACCTGCACAATTTAAACTCCAAATTGTTCTTTCCAAACTATTCATGTTAAAAATTACGTTGAAGTTTATTTTAAAATTTAAACGCACATTACCAAGGGTACTGAAATTATCTAAACGTATATCCGTGTTTAAACACCGATTATAACAAATAAGGAATCAATCAACTGTTTCTTAGAATGTTGTTATGTTTTTATTTTAGTAATGTTTTATATTTGCTAGTTTGGTTTGAGTAGGTACTCAAGTTTTAAATAACATTTTAATGTTATAGCCTTTCCATCTTTAATTTTACCGTTTTACAATTTATTTATTAGTAAAGTTAAAACGCTTAATTTTATAGGTATATTGATTTTTGTCTGATTTTTAATATGAAAGCAATTTTTAACAATTGTCTTTTTTAATCGTATGGCGATATCATAATTTTAAATCTCCAAATAAATCTCTTTAGCAATGTCTTTAGCAATGTAATTGCAAGGCAAACAAGAAATGTAAATAATATTGAGGTAAGCATGTAAATAACTGCATCCTTATTAATCTATGAACAAAAATATATAGCTACTAGCTGTTACCGGCGGCTTTGCTCGCGTGACTGATAATACTTTACTGATTATGTTTATTGAACATAGCCCATTAATCAGGACTTTCATACAAACTTTCAATCCCAATTTCACCCCCTTAGGGGAAAAAAATCCAGCAATCTTAAACACGTATCTACTCATTTTGAATGAGTAGCCCAAAAATGAAGTTTCATGTTTCTAACTTAAATAATGACGGTCTTTCATACAATCATTCAACCCCTATTTCACCCTTTTAGGGGTAATGCTTTTAAAATTCTGCCTTTTGTGGGATTCTACTTACTAAAACGACCCTATTCACCAAATTTCATGGCTGTTACTCTAACACTTTTTGCTCGGCGATGATATCAGTCAGTCGGGACATCTTATTTTATAAGTATAAATATTGAAAAGCAAACAAGCAATATCAATAATGTTGAATTAAGCATGCAAATATGTCCATATTTATTAATCTATGAACAAAAATATATATAGCTATGTACAAAGTATAGAACATTGTCCTAAAAACTTATTTAAAGACATTAATTACATAATTAAAGCTTGTTTGAATATGTAAATAATTTAATATTTATTACGTCTTATGGAAAATAAATACAGAAAACATGCGATGTTAAATGAAGGTCTAAGATCTACACTTTTTGTACTAAAACTTCAACACGACTTAAATAATTTCTACTAAGAAGTTTGTTTATTACTGTACCGTGAGAATGAGTTGTCTTATGTCTCAGGAAATCCAAATCAACAAAACCTGTATTGATGGTGAAATCCCGGCATAAAAATAATTTATTAGATGTAATTAACCACATTAGTTGCAAACTTAACATAGAGTAATTATCAGACGGTCCACTGATTGCTAGACTCTTGCTACCTATGACATAAGGCAAACATGACGCGTGTAGGATTTAATCTATACGGGTTTACTTTTTAGAATTTAAATTATCTGCGCATCCACATACATGATGAGGTGAGGAGGCACAACCAGGGCACCCACGACTAGCCAAAGACATTAAGTCCCACACTGTGATTGCCACCTGCAAGCCTTTCGCCAACCGGGCACATATCCAATCACGAGCAACTTTTTTTTATTGGAAAATTGCAAAAACTTTATTTTCTTTATGTTGTCCGACCCGGAAAATTGAACCCGGGACTTCATGAAGTCAAGTCCGCCGCCGGATCGCTAGATCACATAGGTTATTTTTAGAATTTAGAAGAAATGACATGAATCCTGATAGAAAACATACACAATAAAGAGACGATAGGGCAACCTGGACACTCAATAGTTTAAGCCTCTTATGTCAAAAAAATCCCAGTTATCTTATCCTCCTGAGCCGAACCTTAATAACGGCGAACACTGAGCTATGTAGTTAGAAAACTCTGTCATCTACGAAGAAAAATATGTTAATTATGTATAATTTTTATTAAGTGTGAACTCTATAATTATAATTAATATGAGATGTAACGCATTGTTAACGCTTAGTTAAAGATTGCCTTAATGAGGCAATAAAAAGTGAAATACATATGATACGGTATAATTTAGATGTTTTGCAATAAATAAGTTTTATTTCGAAATAAGTAGCTGAAATCAAATAATTTCAAATATAAAATTGAACAAAACTGTCATCTAAAATTTGATAATACAATTCGATTAAATGTGTAAAAATTGACTCTAATTTCAAAACCAAAAAATTGTTTTTTTTCTTTCTTTGATTTCATGATTTCCCCTAAAAATAAAAGAATGAAAAAATCATAAATACGCCATGTTGAAAAAAAAAATTAGATTATCACTACATTGTATGAAACAAAGTCGCTTCCTCGGTCTTCAAGTCCCTTTTGTATGCTCAAATCTTTAAAACTACTCAAAATATTTTGATACGTTTTTTTTTAAATAGATAAAGGGATTAAAAAGGAAGTTGTATAATATGTATATTTCATAACAGTACGAAGTCGGGGCTGGCCGCTAGTTGAGTATAAATTAAAAATCAATGAAAATTAATCTAGATCTAATTAATATGAACCCATCACCTCCCCCCTTCTGAAAAAGGAATCATCAAAATCTTTTCAAACTGGATAATGCAAACGTGTAATAAACGTATATTAAAATTATGCAACATGTATCGTAGCTAAAGACTATCTCGATTAGGTCAGCTATTAAACAAAAAATCCACATCGAAATCGTACCGTTCAAAAGTTATGATACAACAAGCAGACACACATATATACAAACACAAACACGTCAAAGGAAATCAAAATACATCACAATTACAAAAACTCTACACGGGGTAGGCTTTAACATAAGCATTCAAGTAGTATACCATCTTTGCATTCGGAATAATTATTAACCTACACTTTTATAATAAGACAAACCAAATATCGGTGATGTTTTGCCAATGTGATACTAAAATATTATAAAACCTTTTACGTAAGCAATCGGCTTCTCTGCCGTACAAATCTCAACAGGACAATGGCAAGCACTGACGTTTTAATAGCATAACTATGTTGTCTTTTGCTTGGGGTAGTTTTTAATTCCTAAATTTTTCAACATATATTTGTAACAATCTAATTTCTTTTAAGTACGCCCGAAAATGAAATTAACAGTGTAAAAAATATTAATCATATTAATACCATTAATGTGAAAGTTTGTATGTTTGTTTGTTATTTCTTCACAAAAAACTGCTGAACCGAATTTCATGAAATTCGGCACACACATAGAAGGTAACTGGGATTAATACATTTCATAGTTTTTATCCTGAAAAGTGTTCAGGTTGAACCATTAACCACCTGGCAACGCCGCAGGAACAAGCTAGTTGTAAATAAAATTGTGTATTTTCTTTCGACGACAAAATTATAAATTTCGACTTGAATTTTACAAGTATTTGACTAAAATTTTAGTACATTTTATTTGTGGCTTACACTTGACGTCACTGTTTGAAAGGGAATTCCGGAGTGTGAATTATGACGGTAGCCGCGCGTGAAGCTGATTTCAATAGAAGAGTATAATATAGCATTAGTAGCAGTATTATATTTTTTAACATTAAACTTTTAAAAAAATGAACACTCAATTACGTAGAGGAAATATAAGCATCTTATTATTAAACATAGACTATAGTACTCCTCGGTTTAGGTTGAAAAAATAGTTTTTATGCCACTGAAACACAGATTATAATATCAACATAAACTGCTGAGTACTTTAGTTTCCTTTTATTATTTTTATTAATGATACAGAAAATTTAAAAATCTAAAATTACTTCACTGTCTAGCAGTCAAAAAATCTAGACAAATTTAAGTTAAATTTGTATAGATTTAGGCATCAAAAACTTACTTATTGAAGAACTTGTCCAATATACCTACATAAGAGACGTTTTTTATTATTAAATCGATAAAAATCGTTTATAATATAGATACTTTTTAACTTCACACCTCTATCCTTGAAAAGAAGAGCAGAAATCTGTACTTGTAGTCTTATCCCTATCTGTATAGGGTCCCATCCACGGTTACCTGAAGGTGGTTAAGTCTTCTAATGTGATAGATATCACAGTTATCGCTAACTGCGCACTTTTCCAATTCCCATGTTATTTTTATTTAAAAAAATATTTCAATTTTCGAGCGATAGTATTAATATAAGATTGGAAAACATATTTCATTTTGGGTTGCAATTCGGAAAATAAGGAAAATATTTATTTATTTTACACTTACTACATATAACATGCAAAAATTATTACTAACAAAAAGGTAAAACATTATACATACGAGTATATACTTAGTATTAAATATGTACTAGTAAGCTAAGTTACAACATGCAGTGTTGACAATAGTGTTAGGAAGAGTGTTTTGATTTATAGACTAGATGATTTAAAAAATTAAGTTTTTGTAGTCTCAGCCATGAAATCGAACATAAAACAGCCATTACCAACAGGACCTTAGATGACAGACCCGATTTTATATTTAATTGGTGAAAGTTTCATTGATTAAACGTACCTTTTAAAAGCTATAATAATAAAGTTTTAAGGCATATAATCGTCTATGAACTGTAACGATAGACAAGTTCCTTAATTAATTGTACCATTCGATTGTACCGCCGACAGGGGAATGATCCACTAGATTTATTGGCTCTTACTATGCTCTGATTCTAGATTGCTATCTGCAAGTTTGTTCGCAAGAATTTAAATTATTAATTAAGTTTCCATTCATTAGTATTTTAGAAAACTGTCAGTGAAATCCATTTATATATCACTAGTTTTTATTCCACCTGTTTTTTTCGGAGTTCCATATATACAAAATCTTACAAACACAAATTTACCTTCACGCCAAGTCCCTTATACTATATCAACACTTCTATTAATAAAATCTTTATAAATTAAAGTCTATCGTCCGCACTCAGATACGTGAACTAACATTTAATCTTTCATTATGTCAAAATCTTGTATTGAAAATTTCAACTTGACGATTCATTAAAAGACAATTGACGTATCTGAGTTCGGCCGTGGGTTATTCTGACATTTATATTATTAGGCTGAGAAATTTCGTCCTAGCCTGTTTCGTAGTTTTTGAGTGGAAAAGATACAAATGTCAATCCATCCTCATAAACTCAATAAATTTTATTCTCTATATTAAAAACTTTTATCTAAATCAGGGTAGCGTAAAAGCATTTTTAATATTACATATTTTGCATTTATAATATTAGGATACTAAGTATAAAACAGAAAGTATTAGGTTATGCTTTTGACTTTGTCTTCATATGCATTAACGTTCATAATTCATTTGCTATAGTCGCTAAAAAAAACAAATATATTTCTGGTCTTGCTTCAAACAACACGATCATTTTTATTATAATTTAAAAACGACATAAACGCTTTTATAATTGTGAATATTTGCAAAATTGGAATTGTTGTCTGTGCTTATTAACTCCGAAGTTGTGAAGAGTTAGATATTTTATCTCTTGCAAATCCTGATATCGTATGGTCACTTCATAATAAAGACATAAATTACGAAGCAAAAAAGTTGATAAAACATCAAAAGATAAATTGATTTAGATTTAAAATAATAAATTGGGTAAGACATTTTTGAATATTTTTTTTTCTAATTTTTTTGGGTAATGTCAAAAGGTTCCTACTTTTAGATAAGTTCCAACTTTTTGTCGTTTAAAATATTGTGGTCCAATTTGGAACCCATATTACAATATCTCGGTCACGTCCTATTTCAAGCAAAAAAGCTGCATCAAAAGGGGCCTTTCTTTTGGGAGATATGACTCTACCGACAGACACACACACGTCAAAATTATAACACCACTCTTATTTCATAGGTGGTTAAAATTTGTATTATTTCAAGTGAGTATCTAAACTGGAACAACTGTATCATTAAAAGCTGAATGTCTATAGATGTCTGCTACAAAAATCGTTGGTGGCACCCACTTAATCATGTCCATGCACCTGCCGCATACATATTCATTAACTGGATATCGGCTCCAGTCAATATCAATGACTGTTTTCGCGACACTGCCATGGATACGAGATAAAAACGTATGAATTATTCTATAAAAAGTATGTACGTTTGTATCAGTTTAGTATTGAAAACCATTTGACATCCTATTGATGGATATTCGATATTTATGGCAAAAGTTTACGAATGTATTTCGAAAGTTTAGTATTTCTGTTTTAAAGTTGTTTTCTTTTATTAATGTGTTTTTTGTTGTTTTAATTATACTTCTAATTAAGTATTTCGATGTGTTATTGTTATCTAACAGTCATAACACAATCACAATCAAATTATACACTGATTTTGCGGTTAGATCAATTTGTGGGTTTGTACTGAGGTATTTCGGTTTTCATTTTTTTAATGTTGTTGTTTTTGTATAGCAAATATTAGCTCATATAATAACATCATTTTAAATATTCGTTTATTCTTCTGTTCCAAAAAAATATCAAAGTTTTTAGGTAAAATGGAGTGACAGAGAATATTTCTATACTTTATTGCCAGCTCGGGCAACGTTATAAAAAACCGGTCTGTGGGGGACTACGAGGTCGCCTCCTGCAGCATCCTTCACTCTAGTAGTATTCGTTGGAAGAAAGCTTCTGGTACCCTATTAGGTTATAATGAAACAATCTTATTGTACATACTCTAATGTACTATACTATATCCGATAATTAGCTGGGGAGAAAACAGGTATGACGAGTTCATAACTTTATAATTGCGTCAATCATCAATACGTTCAATATGGTTCTGGATCTAATGAAATAAAATTTAAAAAAAATATCTTCACGATTATAAAATGAAAATACACATTTTCTATTATTTTTTGTGTCGCAACCCAGGAATCGAAACCAGGTCCTCAAGAAGTGAAGTTCGACGCCAGACCACTAAACCACAAAGGCGATTAATTCAAAAAAGGAAAAAGCTAATACTTTAGTAATGTATTGACAGACAAAATTTGTATGGAATATTAAATGTGAATTGTGATAGTTAAGTATTCACTTGGTGCATTAAATAATTAGACGTTCATAAGAACAAAAGAAGTTGCAAAAGACTCATTCAATTTAAAATGAGATCCGTCTACGTTCCGCCTGGGCCTACGTCGATCGGAACAAAATTGAAAAAGAGAAAAAAAATTGAGAGCGGAATAAATAAAAATAGAGATTCCGCTACAGCGCAAGTCGCCGTTGAAATGGAAATAAAACAGCAAAATGCTTTTTGTGGACGAAATAAATTAAAAAGTGGAGCGCGTTTTTGCGAGCAACAAACCGTGGACGGTTTTGCAGAGGCCGTTCTAAGTTTGGGACTATGATATTTATATTTTTGAACTTATAAACATGTCACATTGCTGGTAATTTTAATTTAACGCTGTCTTCTTTCAACGAAAGTAACTGAAAGAGACAAAACACTTTTAGTGCTGTCAAATTAGACCGTAAACGTCATATTTGCAGAAGTTTAATAAATCACTCGGAAAACGTTGATTAAAAACATTACAATTTGACATGTTCAGGCTAATCTGACATGTCTAAAACGTTCCATCTCTTTTGTTTTTGTTTCATTTGAAAAAGATAGCAAGCATCTAAAAGAAGTTTAGTTTGTAAACAGCAGAATTACCACCATTATCTATACATATCCATACTTAAATTATAAATGCAAAAGTCTGCCTGTTTTTCTGTCTGGCTGTCTGTTGCTCTTTCATGGTTAAATCGCTGAGCCGATTTTGATTAAAACCATTTTTTTCGTAATAACTTGTCTCGGATAATGTTTATTGACCGCCTCGTTGGTTTAGTGGCTACACAATCTAACTACATTGACCAACCGCGAGGCGTGGGTTTGGTTCTCGACGGGGGCAGGTATTTGTGAGATGAACATTTTAGATGTCTACATTTCTGAGGTCTGAGTCTTTAAAATTATTCTGATGATTTAATCTGAGTGATTAAATTTATTCTGGTTTCTCATAAGACAGGCATATAATTTGCTAAATTTTCGGTACGATTCAATTGTCCAGGGATAAAAACTTACCATCAGTGATAATGATGATAAACAAGAAAAGTCACTTCAACATGTGTAGAAGTCGCGGGTAGCAGCTTGTCCGGAATATAAGTTTTGGGTATACCAATTGAAACTTAATACAAAAAAAGAAGATTTACACGGTTTTTATAAAATATAAATCATGCCAAAATGACGATGATGTCTCCGGTGTAGTTTAGATATATACTAGATAATAACAATCTACATACATACTTTCAAGCCAAGTCCTTTGCGAGTTATTCAGAGATTATCAAAACAATCTACGTTTACAATTGAAACAAAAACATTATCTACTAAGTGCAAACTCATAGAAAAACAAAAGACATTCATAACAGGGAGAAAGTTTCACCTAAATTATATTTGTGGGTCGTCACGCTTTTCCGGGATATAGGGACGGGGCGATTAGAGGGGTCCTTTGAGCTCACAGTAGGTGGTAGCCCACGCTTGTATTTATAAGAGAGGTACTGCATATTAATTTATATTATACTTCGGCCCATTAATGAATTATAAGCATATATATATATATTAATTTAAAAACTTAAATCGGTTTGTTTTGTAAGAAGCTTATAATTTATAAAACTGTTGTATTAATTGTAGATAACCTTTGTGCATAATTGTATCCATATGAAATTGTCAACAGTAACGTTAACATCTTTGGTGTTTATTTTTCCTACAACTTGTAATTTTCTAAAGAATATTTACCTAGCTAAGAGGACAAGGGAACATTAGTTATAAAAATATACTCACCGATCTTTAATCATATAATATACCTTTTTATATACATATTCTCATTTATCATCACAACAATCAGTAGTGGTGCTATGTATAACACATGAGATATATGCCTATTACCAAATACGTTTATTAATGATATATTATTAAAATACTTTCTAAGCTGCATAAATAAATATACCTGGACAAATTATACAAGTTGAGTTCGACCCCAAAAAGACACACAAATACATACACAAACACACACACACACACACACGCACGCACGCACGCGCGCTAAGTTCTTAACGGAGTAGACGCAGAGTATAGATATATGTATATAGATTTAATTCAGAAAACACAATCCTTACAGACCTACCTAGTTTCCTCTTCAGTAATTACTTCTCTTCATTGAAATACTTAAATAGATACCAGATTATACATCAACACGCAAATGCAGAAGTCAAACATTTAAATTTCCATTCTGAGTCGGAACCAATCAGGAATCAAACCCGAGCCTCACGGTTGTTAAACGTGTACGCTAACCCTCGACCAACGAGGCGGCTGTCACATATGCGGCATATAACTATCACACCCGATGAATTGACAGACTGCCAATAATTAGCTCAAAATAAGCTATAAAGCTACACCTTCCTCCCACCTTATACATATAATGATTACAACATATTGCTGCGTGGAATAATAAAGATGGTAGTTTCGTAGACATTATGACGGTGATTCTCAACATTAGCTAATTGCAATGTTGGACCACAATATGTTCACTACACATAGAAATCGATAGCAATCGAATCTGTACAAACTCGTTGAGACAAATGAACGTTGCTATGTGTATTGTATATTTCACATACAACTTCTTTGTCTCTAAGTATCGGATACCAAATTCTGTCCTAAATGATAAATTATACAAAAATGTTGTGCTGGCGATTCTATTGTGCATAAACTAAACTTATTTTAGATGCACGCTATCTTTTTCTAATAAAATTAATATAAAAGAGACGACGACATTTTACGAGGCGTGTTTGTATGAACAGGGTAATTAATGTAGAGGAAGCCCGAACCGCCTGCAAGGAACGTGAGATTTGGCAATCGATACTCTCTGTCTACAACGTAAGGGACGGGGCGTGAAGATATGTACGTCGGAATAATTGGAACGAGTCAAATTGTGATGATTTTAGTCATGGCTTTCCGAGGAATACCTAGATTAAAGGCCTGTTGAAATATCTATTACTTCGTTGAAATAAAATAGCGACAACTTAGAATTACTTTAGTTAGTGCTCGGAATTACTTTTTAGTTAGTGCCAACAAAATTAGCACCAATATCTTATAGATCAAGTGCTTCTTAGGAGATCCTATTCTAATTTTAATCCCTTAACTCCTCTTATACCTCGTCATTTTATATAACGTAACTACGAATAAGATTATCCCTTCGTTGGAAGTCATATATATAAAGAAAGTCGTGTTAGTTACACTATTTGTAATATCAAGATCGACAGAACCGATTAGGCTGAACATTGATGGTGGGGTCTCTTAAAACCTGGAAAAGGACAAAGGAAATATCCTTTCTCATGAACAGGATACGAATTTATCCTTCGTGCCACTGCATAAGCATGCTACCACAAGTGATCTCGATGGTTTCGTTCCTGGTGGCTTGTTCTTACTGTGTTCAGACATTCTTGTCTCTTAAGAACTGGCAGATTTGTCTTATTCCACATTTATATATATAAAAGAAAGTCGTGTTGGTTAGAATATTTATGACTTAAGAACGGCTGAATCGATTGGACTGAAAATTTACGGGGAGGCAATTCAGAACTGAGAAACGGATATTAGATACTTTTTATCCCGTTCGATTGCGAGGAAACTAGGAATAACGCCATTTTAATTTTCCCCATGCAAACTGAACGGATGGAACGAAGTTCGCCGGAACAGCTAGTTATTAATATAATCAATACCTAAAAGAAAGAGCCGTAAAGTACCGGCAATATTTGAATGTTTTCCGTGAGTAATACTTTCTTGTCATAAAAAATACTGTCAAACAATTATTAATCAACGTTAGTGAGTAAATTATACCTAATAGAAGATAGAGAGATTTATTCCACCAACATTTTAGAACTTCGGCAAGTCGTAATTGTCGATGGCAATGATTTATGGTCTAAAATTATAAAACTCTTTACCTTTGGCTTTAGTAAGACAATTACGTTATTTATACCTATCAAAATTTAAAGATCTATCAAAATATCGAAGTTAAAACTGCAAGACTAGATGCAAGTTCATTAAAACCTACACATATACAGTTTTTATTACAACTGGGAAATTTTATTTTTATTACTATCCCCGGGTTAGTTCAGAGCACTGATTAGGATAGAACATGTGCCTCTATGTTTAGCATTTCGTAAAAATGAGTACAGGCTGAATGGGTTCAAAAAGACTTCTATTGATAAGAGTATTTACAGTAACTTGGTGATCATCCAGTAACACACCTAAGGTGGGGATCAATCGCCTTATCTACTTATGCCGCCATAGTGCTAATGTTTGGCATTGTTTTATTTCGGGCCAAAGGGTAGGCTAGCACATTAGGCCATGGATGTGTCGTCCCATCAAAATGTTTGCATTTTTCCCTTCATATGTAAAACCTATATGTAATGCAGCTAAGGACAATGTTTGATGTTTTGGTACCATAAATGCACACACTCAGACACTTAAAATGGAAAAAGAGGGATATTTATTTAGTTCTTTTAAATAGTATCTTTCTTTAAAGGGGTGTTTTTATAAATTGTAAAGTGTTGCGACTTCAGTCATTTCATATGCCAACTAGTAAATAATTAACAACTTGTATCCTTGACTTTTATTAAGTTTACTTATGGAACACTCATTAGCTCAAAGATAATTTTTGTGTCAAAGGTCTAATGGGAGTTTTAAGAGCTGTCCTAGTTATGAGTGGCACATAAGATGTTAGGAAGAAAGTTTTGCGAAGAATTTAGTTAGGTACGTGGGGCGCGGGGGCTCGGGGCGGCGTCGCGGCGGCGGCGCGGCAGTGCGCCGCGCGCGGCCGTCGCGCCGCCCGCCCTACAGTCCGCTCGCTGCCGTCGGCCCGCCCGTGCACTCATGCCGTGCCACGCTCCTTCTGTCGTGCGACCAACCCCGCTCGCGCTTTGAACTCGCGCGCGATATATCACGAAACTGAATAAGTTCGACAAATCCTCCTCCTACCTGGACCATTATATTGACGGATATCTCCGCATCAGTTCTAGTTCTAAAGATTTTCATTTTTTAGTACAAAATTATATATCTTTGGTAGAGAGATGAGATTAGTATTTTTCAAAGTACAAATAATGTAATATACCAGCATTTTAGCGTCTTTAGATTACAATTTAATAAATACAGGGTCAGTTTTGTATGAATTCATTGTGATTGTAGTGTAAGTCTTAAATCGCTTTTGTTCATACTGCTTGTAGATAACAGGATTAATTTTAGGTAAGTTTACTTACTAGTGTTACTGTCTATAAAATGAAAACAATCAATAATAATCGAACGATCCCGCAAACAATTGTGTTATATAAACAAAGGTGGAAGCTCCGTGCACATCAGACGGAAAAATACGCGACGACTATAAATATTTCGTGCCGTATATTTCTTAGGAAATTTCAATGTTTTTGTAACAAAAAAAATTTTTAATTCAATAAATAACATAAATCATTTTACGAATAAATTAGTCATATCGAACTTTTTAAAACAAAAACTGTAAACAGGAGTTTATAAATAAAATAATAATAACGACAAAACTTTTATCAATTAACGTCATATAATTTACGAATACACAAAAACCTTATGAGTTTTTTTGTAATCTTTAATTGACTATACTTAAGCCATACAAAAACCATCGTTTTAGACATACGATAGCAAAAAAAAGCAGGTCATGTATTGTGAAGTATCCACTAATCCAACTTGCAATCCATAAATTGTATTGTTTGTAGACGCTTGCGATTGTTTTGAATAACGCAGTGAAATATAACAGAACAAAATAAATGCACTTTGCGATGATGATATATCAAGTGTTGATCTTTGTAAGTAATTACTATACGTTTTCTGTATACGCTTTTGTAGAAATGTTTTTGGAAAAACTACTTTACCATCGTTCTAAACAACAAACTGTAGTTGTGACTGTTACTGTTAAAATATTCTCACATATATATCACCTAATTTGCAGTTAAATGTTTCATTAAAGATGATCTTAAGCCTATGGGAATATACTGTGTGATAGTAGATGGATAAAATAACTTGACAAGCCACAAAAACAAACAATTTCGTATAATTTATCATGACATTATAGATACTAGAATATTCCTTTAACTTTGCCGCGCTATTGAAAAGTAACACTTTATTTTAGTTGAAATATTTTTAAATCTAACTCTAGTTTTACTCATTTTTGATAAAATAGAGCTCATAAGTTTCAATGTGTGCTACCAATAAGACTGTCATGTACGTATAGAAAAAAACTATTGGTTGCATATGTTACATCTATTTATGAAAAATCTTGCATTTCTCTCAGAGTTAAATTATTAGGGCCACTAGCACGATCCTGAATTAGCATTTTAACTCTAAGGCTGGATTCCATCGTCGAAATTAAAACGAAAAATCATGTGAATTGTATTGTCAAAGAAATTTAGGGTATTTGTAAATAATTGTAAGTATTACTAAACTACTTTAAATGGTAAGAAGATACTCAGGAAATAAGAATTTTTTGTCAATTTTAATTTTAGAAGCTTATGAAGGAAATCATAAGTTATAACTGGACTCGTTTGTACTGAACTTAGTTTTATTAAACTCGGTTTTCAATAAGAACGGTGAAATTAGCCCTAAGTTAGGATCTAACTAGGGTTAAATCACTTTATTTTGAAAGTTTAATTCAATAATGGTTTTTCCTTAATCACTGAATTACTATCAAATGTAATAATATTGACTTCATGTGAATATCAGTTGCCTCCTTAAACGTTAGGTTATCCGTCATTCAATTTAGCGACTGTTGAAAAACTGACATTAAAATTTATTGTATAATGAACGGTACTTTTCTATAACAAAAATAAAACTCCTATCTTTATTTTAATACATTTGTTTTCGATTGTTTAATCCAGAAGTCTCTACATATTTTCAGTGTTCTTATTTCGAATTTATTAGATACTCCTGCTTTTTTGTATGCTTAAACGTATCAAATTAATTGATTATGTAAATATGAATTGAGATATAAAATAAATCTGCAATAAAATTAGGTAATTAGTCTTAGTTTTGCAATCTATTGAGATAATAAAAACAATATATTCTCAGTAATTAATTTCTTATTATCTAACCTGCTTTACGACTTGTGTTGTGTTGGAGTGGGCTATTGTTTTTGATATTAAATTGGACATAAATAATTTATATGCATTTATTTAAGTATAGAAGATTAAAACTAAACTTATATACACTGGAGGTGCGAAAGCTAGCTCTATGTTAACATTAACTATTGGATTGCCACCTCAGTGGTATAGCCCGGGATTGACGTTGGCTACATGAAAACCTGGGATTGATTACCGGAACCAAAAAGAAAGTTAAATGTTTTCTTTAAAAAATAACTCACCTGCAATTGGATAACTATCCGAATGGTGATAAGTTTAATACCTATCATATTTTGCTTCAAAATGCGTTCAGCTAACAGCGGGTGTTATGACTTTATTTTTTCTATCTGTTTGTAAATAAGAATGTAAAGATTCGTATTTACTTTTACTTACCTAACAATTTAAGTCCAGTTAATTTTATTATGTAAAGAATACTTTAATAATAACTCTTCAAAAGGTATCTCTTCAATAGATAAGGTTTTATTTCTAATAAATCAAAAAGCTAATTAATCAAATTAACAGTTACATAAAAAACAATAAATCAAATCTTAATTATTTATCTGCAAAAATATGTTCGTCGTAGTAATTGACTTTAGCAAAATTTTGTAAAACACTTTTTTACGTCAGATTTTATAAATTAAATTGACCAAGACGTTCTCGTTATGCTCGGCCATAAAGTTAAAAAATAAGCAGTTCCTCGAAACACGAACAAAAAGTCACAATTACATTATGCTTTTGTTAGTAAGTTACAAAAGAAATGAAACTAGTCTAGTTTTGCCAGCGTGGGTCTAACGGTCCACATTGTGTTAAAAAGACGAAAAAGGTGAACAATGCGTGAATGGGATTGCGCAAGATCTTATTTTTATGTTCACGAATTTCGTGAAGTCTTGTATTGCGATTGTAGATATTTATCTTATTACGTAATAGTGTATTCTATAAACTTACAATAAATTTACAAATTTTGCTCATGAGTACCATTTTGACTGATTTTTTAGTTATGTTTAAAAAAATATGTGTGTAATATCTATACCTATCTATCTTAAAAAGTATTAAAAATGGATAGTCCATTTTCCGTTGTCATCGCATCATGCCTGAGCGGATAGAACATTTTTGTTAATGTTTGATTGTATAAGTTTTTGTTAGGAAAAGGTTCTTATGAAGAAAAAAAATACGAAAATTGCAGGGAAAATAGGAAATAAAAATACTTTTTTTTCAACAAAAATTGTTATAAGCTGTTAATGCCAAGCAATACAAAATACGCCGAGTCGGTTAGTAATATATAAAAGGAAAGCATCACACGTGAGCTGATGAAACTATTTCACTGATTCGTTTTTGATTTTCTAATTACATACATAAATATATACATATCTTCACGACAAGTTTCTTACGGGGTAGGCAGAGAGTATCGAGTGCCAGACCTCACGATCCTGACAAGCCTATCTAGCTTCCTTCACATTCATTACCCGTTTCATACAAACACGCCGGTTTCGGAGACTCTTGACACCACCCTCGGATATTATCCGAGTGATCTGATCGTGAAATGTCAGTCATGTTTTCTTATTATGGTCAATAATATAAGAAACAATTTTGTAAATTTAACAAAACATTAAAACATTTATGGATTAAATATTCATAGTTAAGACAAACATCTCTCAGGTAAGCTAGTTATTTATAAGAGTAGAAAGTTAGTTTAACTCAAAGAGCATGTGTAAATAACTGTTTATATTTATTTTCACATAAATTATAACAAGGAAATAAATCCATTGGTTTTTAATTAAACATACAACACAAATGATTCACATCGTTCGTTAAATATAACAAGCTCATACATAAATTCAGATCAAATCGATAGAATGAAAAAATCAGATCTCCAATGGCGCTATAAATTCAAAACTAATAAATTAGATAAAACTACACCGTTTAGATAAACTAATTCGATAATTTAAATTAAGTTAAATCTTCTAGATACGAATGACAATTTAATTGTAATTCATGGTTTTCGGAAAGAGATATTAAAAAAAAATAACTGTATCTTTTTAAAAGACTGGTGACGTTTTTAGATCTGTGGCCTCATTTATGTTACAAATAATAAAAAAAACACCAACTTCCTATCCTCAATCTTATTTTATCTAAACAACTTCCACGTTTACAAAAACCTAAATGTTGATCATTTCACACGCGTGACATTAATTTAACATATATGTATACTTTATATTTTTAGCAGTTTGATAATTAATTTAAAGATTTACACAAACTTATGTAACTTAGGGATAGCAAGGCAGACAACTTCCTTAAGATAATTGTCATTCCTTCAATGATAATTTTTATCCTGTATTAAGTCCATTAGTTTAAGGATGTCATAGCCAAAAGGCTAATTAAGCTAATTAAATATATAAATCAGATGTACTTAAATGAGGCAATCTTATTTACTACATATAGCTTGAGAAAGTCGTTAATAACTCTGATCTTTTTTATGATATTGGAAGGCAAACAAGCAGACGGATTTCCTGATAGTAAGAAATTCACGCCGCCTAGAGACACCAAAGGTGGTAATGGTGCGTTGCCAACCCGACGCCGGGATGTTACTTCTCGAGCAAAAGTAAGTTTTGCAAAGTTTTGGAGCAATTTTTTTTCCTTCTTTCACGTCACAACGTTGTAGTATCAAAGCATTGTCTGGACATATAAAAGAAGAATATAAAATTATACAAACTAGTTTTTATCCCGCTATCTAAATACACGGACAGTACTTATTAGATGGTATGTATGTGGTAGTGTATGGTAGATAGGGTAAAACTCGATCGTTAAAATTTTTGCTTAAATTTATATGTGATAACCTAGTAGTAAATACATTTAAACGAATTTATAGCTTAAAATATATAAATAACAAAAATAAAAAAAAACAATATATTTAATTAAGTTAGATACATACCACAATGTGGTAGAATATGTTGAAATGAATAAGTATACTGTAACAACTTTTAAACACACATATTCCGCAAATAAATAAATTTCATTTCATTTCATAGATAAAATACTAGTTAAAAAATCTGGACAAATGAAACGAAGAGATCTTACTAAAAAGCAAGTTACAAATTATTAAAAAAAAATTCAACCCCTGTTGGTAATTGAACTCAAATCTTCCAAATGACTAGTGACACTAGGTATGTCATTTGGTACACAAATGACATAAACCTCTTAAATAACGAGGCGCATATCTAAATCTTGTTTCAGAAGCTTATGCAATACAATTTATGCGTCTATACTATAATATTGTAAAGAGGAAAGATTTGATTTTTTGTTGTTTGTTTGAAATGAATAGGCTTCGAAACTACTGGACCGATTTCAAAAATTATTTCACCCTTAGTGACATAGGCTTAGACTTACCCGAGTGACATAGGCTATGTTTCATCAAAATCGGTGCAGCAGAAGTCAAGTTACGCCGGCGATGCTGCGTGATACTGCTAGTTCTTAATAAAACTGCCAAAAATCGACTTCACTTATTTTACTACCATGTCGCGATTTGATAATTCTTATTTCGATAGATATCTAATGAATTCGAGATGTTTCCATACAAATTTTATGCAAATCCTAATAGTAGTTTTGAACTGGTCCATGTTGATGACATATATATTAATGATGAATCAATCAATCATGAATATTTATGAGTTATCCTATTAATATTATAAATGCGAGAGAGTTTGTAAGTTTGATTTTTTTTGTTACTTCTTCACGCAAAAACTGTTCAACCGATTTTCATGAAATTTACCCTCTGGTAACGTGGATTAACACATGGGATAGGTTTTATCCCGAAAAAATGTTCCCGTGGGACCATTAACCACTCGAGCAAAGCCGCGGGCAACAGCTAGTTATGTATAACTAAAAACCCACCAACCGCATCATGATATATACAAGTTTGGACTACCTAAAAATCATACCTAAATTTCCAAAAAGAGACCATCAAAATCAGTTACTGGCTGACTTAATGTGTAACAAATTCAAAAAATATAGGTATACTAATTGAATTAAAAATTCTTTTTTGGCTAAGAAAATCATTGTTCTTTTAAAGAGGAGTTTTGGCGCCATCGAGAGAAAAGATGGTCGAAGTATTTTCATAATTATTGAATTTCGTGTTTATGTTGAGTGAAATTAGACGATTTTGGTGGCATTTTGTACAATTTTGTTCAGTGAAAGTGCACAAATGAAATAATCATGAAGAAATTAGTGTACCGTGTATTTCTCTGTTGCCGCCAAATCTCACTATAAGAGCTTAAGTAATGAAGCCGCCGCTATGCTCAGGACTCGACATGACTTTTATTGACGACTTGTGACTAATTTCGAATTATTGAAACCCGATTTTGGGTAAATCGGTTAACTTGATGCAAATTTCTACTTAACTAACGGCAAAATGCTAACGCGAATGCCAAAAAACAAAAGAAAGAAGAAGTAGTTTTTTTTACAGTAATTATTATAAAGTAATTCTAAAACTATTCCGTATCCTAAATCAGAATTGAGGAAAATATCACCACAATGTTGCAAATGCCATTTGTGTTTGGACATAAAATAAATCATTCCCGAAACGAGTAATTAAAATACTGGTGTACGCCAGAATCAGACATTTTGTATTAACGCGTGGCTGTGAGAGATGGAAAAACATGAAAGTGATATTGCACGGACCGGCTGAATATGAAAACTGTAGTTGCAATTGAATATATCATACGATAAAAGGATTTATTATATTAAAAACTTTTGTAGTAAAATACAAAAGCTTGGTAGTAGCTTTATGCATACAAGCTGTTGACCCGCGACTTTGTGTGCGCAGAATAGTTTTGGATAGTATTTTTGGTTAACCTAACACGTTTGTCATAAAAAAAAATATGCTACTGTTGCATTGGGAGTTGATTTTTTTAAATATTATTTTTGTTATATCCGTGTAGCTGTTTAGCCGTTAAATTGTAACATACTGACAGACAGGCAGTTTTTTACATTTAGTTTGGATATAGTTTATAGCATGGATTTGACGTAGAGCCAGTTTATAAGTTATGGACCTACTCTACCTAGCCGGAACACAACAATAACGAGCACTGATGTGACAAGTCCATATACTGCAAAATTTTTAACAAAGTTTAATTATAAGCACTAGTATATAGCTTCTTAAAAATGGATAAATTTAAATTTAAAAAAAATTGACATCTTTTAATAAAGCCAAACACGATAGGATAATGATGGAAATTTTAGGTAATGATATGTTCTGAAACCGTCTTCCGCCTTCATCATCACATTCTCCATTATGTCATTACATTTCATTGTCAGTAAACTCAAATATGCGCCAAAAATCAGCTCAAAGGGTTCAAGAAACAATTACGAAATTTAATTGTAAAATTTAACCCGAGCAACCTACATTGAAGCTACAGAAATATATACAAAAATCACCTACATTAGCTACAAGTTAAATAAATATCTTTTAAAATTACTTACATTACAAGTTAAAGAAATGCCTTGAAAAATTACTTAGGTACGTTATAAGTTAAATAAATACCTACAAAAATACCTGCATTACAAATTAAATAAATACCTACAAAAATTATCTACATTACAACTAAAATAAATACTTAAAAAAATACCTACATTAAAAGTTAAGTAAATACCTACAAAAAATACCGACGTTACATGTTAAATAAATACCTACAAATATTGCCTACATTGCAAGTTAAATAAAAGCTTATATAAAATAAGTGAAACTGAAAATAAAAAGAAAGTACTATGTTAGATCAAATTTATAGATACTTCTTGTTTCGTTTACTCATATATGAGTGAACGACCCATACAAATTTATCTCTTGAACATCTTGACGCCTTCATTTCTACTACCAAGTAAGTAATTAACAAAGTACAATTAGTAAGTTTAAGTTTTTTTCTTATAATAACACAATATAAACTTAGTAAAAGTGCGCAAAAAATCGATATCAATGTTAAATCTAATCTAAGTAATGTCTAATCTAATTACACAAAAATTAAGTTTTTTCCATCTACATCCACACTTTTGAGATAATGGGACCACTTCAGAGTAAGATCTTTCAAGTAAAAGATCTTTTCCCCGTGTTGGTCCGGGCTCCTTTACAGAATAGAGCATCTGCCTTCCTGCCAGGCAGCTCGTAAAAGGCGAGCATAGGCTCACCGTCACTAACACCGTGACATCTGACTAGGTGGTAGAGTTTAGCAGCGACTCGTCCAGGTTTATACCACCGCCTTATCTATTCCTGCCGCCATAACGTCATGACGTGTTCCGGTTCGGAGGGTAAGGTAGTCGGTAAACTTACTTTCGCTCGAGGCCTAACATCCCAGCCTCAAGTTGGCAACGCACCATTACCACCTTTGGTGTCTCTAGGCGGCGTGAATTTCCTAACATCAGGAAATCCGTCTGCTTGTTTTCCTTCCAATATCATAAAAAAAATGATTTTTAAAATTGGTTTAGAAATGTCGGAGGAATGTAATAACATAAAACAAAATAGGGATCACACATAAACTTATTCTTTTTACAAGATCGGTTAAAAATATTTACAATAAACTTTAAAAACTTTGAGCTAGACAAACAAACCTATTACATTTTCTTAGTAAACAACAAGTAAAACCCTTCACCTTTAGACTTAAAAAAGCTGTAGAATGTCTAAGGAATTATAAATTGGATGTTTATAAAAGTTTATTACCCAATTAATTTTTGTATCGTATACATAATTAATTTATTATTACAGTATAAAGATCTAAAAACTTCAGCAAAACCTCTTTTTGAAGCTTATTAGAATAGACAAGTAGTAAAATTAGTACACAGATTATTTATGCAAGATATGGCGGCGAATCAAAAGAATTTATCATGAACATACATCGTGCTAGATTACAAAAGTACAAATTATTATTTTTGGAATTACGTTGGAAGGCTAACAAGTAGACTGATTTTCTAATTACAGGCAACAGATTCCGCTTTTATACACCAATGATGGTAATGGCATGTTGCCAACCCGCGGCTTGAGTTTTAAGCTTCTAGAGAAAGTTGACTAGTCACTCCACCTCTAAAACCAAAACACAATAATGCGAAGTACTTTTCTTATAGTGGTAGAAACTGGCAAAGTGGTGGTAACCGGTCTGGCGAGTTGTGGCGAAATTTCCACCTATTTACAACAAAACAAAACAAATAACAAAAGCCAATGCTCGTCTTTTACGACTTGTCTAGTAGGAAAGTTATTGGCATACATTATTTAAAAACAATGGAGACTGGGATCAACTAGGGGAGCTATTTAGCATTTGTCCCTAGTTTCATTCCCGTTTACCGTTTTTTTTTTATTTCCAACAATTGTATAAAAAAAAGCAAGTATTTAGAAAACCTGTTGAGAGAGAACATAATATTTTAACCAAAAAATCGGTTTAGATGTAGATTTCTTTCACAATTCTTAATGTTTTTTTTCACGTTTTCTTCTAATTTTTCTTTATTATTATTATATTATATACACATATAGCTTTATTATAGTTTTATAACATGTGTGGAATAATACGGTTATTTTAAAATTATATGTAAAATGTATTAACATTTGTAGAAGGATTTGGTTGAGTTTATTACTTTGGTTAATATATTAGTAACAAAAGAAACCAATCAAATTAAAATCTTTAATTAAGCATTGAAATTGCAGTTTTTTTCTCTAATTTTCATTTATTACAAAACTATGAAATTACAGCACTTATATCTTAATTAAACCCTGACTTAAATGATCCATACATTCAGCTCAAACGTAGTTCAAATCTTCAGATTTTATATTTTATAATATTGTTTACCTATGGCGAGGTCGTTTTAAAATTATCTGTCGTTTTAACTTTGGATCCTTACAAATATACTAAACTTATTATCAAGATTAATACTAAGTTGGTTAAAACTACAAATTACCTAATTGCTATAAAATGTTAATCTTACTCTACTTACAATAAAATAGAAAAAGCTGCACAAATTCGACCACTTTTACAACAGATTGTAAACCTCGTAAAACAAGTCATTATAATTAGTCTCGATATGCCAATTAAGATAAGGTTTACTGCTCCATAAATGATTAATAAATTTACATAATTTGAATACTTGCTATTTCATTTCAAAGTGCATATAAAACAATAAGTAACGAAATAATTAGAATGGAAAGTAATTTAGTGGTTTTCCTTATTGTGTCGGATTATGATTTTTCATAGGCGTCCAAAAAGTTTGAGTCAGGTTTATTGAATTTTATGCATTATATCAATGACGGCATGTGATTTATGAAATAAATATTTGAGTTTGTGGGCTTATTATACTTAGTCAAACAACTAAAATTAAGTAGTTTGTTTAGTAGGTAGGTAAAAGCGAAAAAAACCTTCAGTAATTTTACTAAGTAGCTACGAACATCTGTTGTACTAATATATACCTCTGAACATATACAACAAAAAGAATATTAGGTTTTTCTAAATTTTCTAATAAAAAAAAAATGTTGCACGGGATAGGATATGTGCCCGGTTGGCGATAGGCTTGCCACCTATCACATTGTGGGACTTAGTATCTTCGGCTAGTCGTGGGTGACCTGGTTGTGCCTCTGCTCCTACCTTTTCGGGGATATGGGCGTGAAGACCTCTGATACTACTCAATATTACTGAGTATGCATTATTCATTTATTTAAAAGGAACGAAG